>APFE030000340.1:195027-216435 GCA_000404065.3 Pinus taeda
AGACCCCGTAGAGGGGGGCTCCCCGCCCCCCCCAACCCCCCCGGACAGGGGGGGCTGCCACCCCCCCACTGCGCAATCGGCGCAACGAAGGGGGGGCTCTGCCCCCCCTCTAAACCCCCGGTTCTTAGTCGTGGAAAGAATATAACACAACCCAAACACTTATCGACCTCCCATGCCTTTTAACACTCAATTACCCTTCTTGGCTACACTTGAGTTGCCAAATGTATCGCGCCTTACAAATGATCTGATCTTTCATTCATCGTACTAGCCTTCGATGTCGTCTAAGATACCAAGTGATTGCCCAAAGTTTGATGGAAAAGCTAAAGAAGATCCTCAGGCCCATGTGATGACATTTCACCTCTGGTGCTCGTCGAACTCGTATGTGGACGATTCCATTTGTCTTCGTCTTTTCCAATGAACCCTCATGGGTGCTACAGTGAAATGGTACATCAAGCGACCTCGAAGTACTTACCATGGCTTTAACTCTTTAGCCATGGCTTTCCTCACACATTTTCAGTTGCTGGTTCGCTATGAAACTGACACCTATTTGCTCACATCGCTTAAGTAAGATACTACGACACACATCTCTGATCACATCCATGAATGGAGACGTAGACGTCACCTAATCAAATTCGAGATTGATGATCAGTTGCTCACTGAATGGTTTACCAAATCATTCATAGCCCCAATTGCTCGCGATATAGCTATGAGTGGATGTGTTACTAAAGAGCAGACCATCGCTCGTGCCCAGTACTTGGATCTAGTTTACTCTCAATCTGCCACATTATATGAGTTATTACCCAATGCTCCATGGCCATCATCTGATCTCGCAGCATCAAAGTAACCAGTTGTTCCTCCCACTGATGGAGTTATTAGTTCAGTATCCTAGAACCGTGCTAAAACTTCTTCCAAACAGAAGTTGGTCTCGAATGTTGCTCCTAATAGTTCATCTCAGAATCCACCTCGCCCTGGTAGAACCTTAGAGGTCCACAATGTCCAGTCTACTGCAGCAGACAAAAAAAGAAAGGCAAAGGCAAAGCTAAAGCCAATGTCCTGAAAGAGGGTCTTCCCAAATCGTCTACTAGCGAATCTTCGCAACGGAAACCTAAGTATCCCTGCCTCATTTGCGAGGAGGATCCCTACATTAAGGATCGTCCTCGACGATCCGAAGTTAGTCGCCTGCTCAAAGGGACCCTTGTTGTCCTCAAAGAGCCATTTCCATCTCAGCAAACCCAAATGGTAGACCAACCTCGATCTGATTCCTCCGGATCTCAAGTTTTCATGATGAGTACGCCCATTAATGTGGCTACCTAATCGAAAGACTATCAAACTCCAGCTCCGGCAGCTGGGAAAGGCAAAGAAGTTGCACCTTCTTCTTCTACCCCGAGTTCTGGCCCTCTGCAAATTGAGCACCCTAACCCTGATTTCGCTACGCAGCCACCCTCTCAAGGTGTGTTGTGGAAATCCTTGTATAATCTCGATGCCCGAGCTGCTCAGCACTACAATATTATTGAGGATTTGGCTCAAGCGTCGTCAACCATGTCGGCTCTCGAGGTACTCCAAAGCTGTCCATTGCAGCGGAAATCCTTGTTATTAGCTATCGAGGGCTTTGATCCTACTGATTCCAATTTTATATGTTTTGATCTAGAGAACCATGTTCCATGGCCCCCTCATCAGATTGCCTTTCTTATTCAGGTAATCATCAATGAGAAGACCATCCACCGTATTGTCATTGATGCAAGTGCTTCCACCTGTATCATGTCAACTGCATGTTGGAAGGCTATTGGTTCCCCTGCATCGAACCAGTCTCCGAACACTTTGGAAGCTTTCGATGGGCGCAATTCGCGACCCTTCGGTGTCTTACCTAACCTTGTCATCACCCTAGAAGGCAAGACAGTGCAAGTCGAAGTAGAAATTGTCGACGTCAATCTCAATTACAATATTTTACCTAGCTAAAGTTGGACTCATGCCATGCATGCTAGCCTTCTCCTTGTTTCATGTGATTCATTTTCCCCATCAAGGAAAAATTATCACCATCGATCAGCTGTTTTTCTTTGCCTCTTCCTCCTCAGATGGTAATGTTCTGTACGTCAAGCACTCTGGTGCTCCCTATGAGAGTATGGGGGTAGGTCTCTTCAAAGATTCTGCCTTAATGGGAATTTTTCCACTCCCACCTCCTCATGTTGCCTCTCTCAACATGATCTCGGTCAAATCTGATCCTTGGGTCATACCTGCACTAGATCTTGTTGATACTTGGGGCGAGGTTATGCCGCTTAGTCCCACCGAAGTCAATTACATGGAAATTGTTTTGGCTTTGACTCTATATCCTTTGATTCTCATATGTCAAAGACCTCTCTCGATGTGTATTCTCAATCCCCCTGGCTTGGCACTTTGGAATCATCTGATCCCTTAGTCGAGACCTTCCTCGCTGATGAAGGTATCATGGAAATCACATCTCTCGAGGAACCACCATGGATCGATACTCATCATCTCTCCTCGTTCCTACCTCACCCGGCAGTCATGTCTACCACTTTTGAAGATTCCTCTTCTCCATTTACGCCACCGACTATTACCCATGAAGTATGGTCGGAAGGAAATTTGGGTAATATTACCCAAACAATGCCGATTGACATTTCTATCAAACCCGGTATCGTTGAACATGTTCATATTGGGGTATCTTGTTCTCTAGATGAGATCAGGACATATACTCGTCTATTTCAGGAATTTCGTGATGTGTTTGCATGGTCTTACGAAGAAATGCCTAGCATTGATCCTAGCATTGTGGTTCACAAAATACCAACATATCCGCACGTGAATCCCGTTCGCCAACGGCTTCGCCCGGTGCACCCTAGGAATGTCGCTGCCATTAAGGGTGCAGTTGAAAAGCTTCTCAAGGTTGGGTTCATCTATCCCATCCCCCTTATAGACTAGGTGTCCAATATTGTCCTGGCAACTAAAAAGCAAGGCACGATCCCCATTTACGTGGATTATCGAGATCTTAATCGTGCATGTCCTAAAGACAACTATCTTACTTCCTTCATTGATCAAATCATTGATGAATGTGCCGAGAGAGAGATTTTTTCCTTTATGGATGGTTTTTTTGGTTATAACCAGATTAATATCGCACCGATCGATCAAGAAAAGACAACCTTTATTTGCCCATGGCGTATGTTCGCGTACAAGAAGCTCCCTTTCGGCCTCAAAAATACTGGAGCCACATTTCAATGGGCAATGTCCTACGCGTTTAATGATATTTGCAACATTGTCCAACCTTACTTGGAGGACCTTACTACTCATTCTCGTAAGAGCCAAGATCACCCATACCATCTTCAACAGATTTTTCTACGCTACAGACACTATAACATTCGGTTAAATCCGTACAAATGTGTTTTCTACATGGAATCATGATAACTCCTCAGCGTCATCATTTCCAAGGACGATATTTGCATGGAACCACTAAAAGTCGAGGCCATTGTAAATTTACCCCCTCCATCCTCACTGCACCAACTCCAGAGCCTACAAGGAAAGGCCAACTTTCTCTGTCGTTTTATACCCAACTATGTCGGGCTAGCCACAGGATTTGCCCGGTTGCTCAAACAAGGAATGCCCTTTGCATGGGACGAGATGGCCCAAAAAACTTTTCACGATTTCAAGGTTGTCCTCATAAATGCTCCTCTGTTGCATCCACCAGACTATTATCGAGATTACTTCCTTTACCTAGCCACGGCCCCTAGCACCATTGCTACGGTTTTGGTCCAAGACAACGATGAAGGTAGCAAACATGTAATCTACTACCTTAGTTGAAATCTCCTTGACACTAAAACGTGTTATGCACATGTCGAGAAGTTGTCTTTGGCTGTTGTTCAAGATATTCAACGCTTTCGACACTATATCCTTTTACATACAACTAGAGTGATTTCTAAATGCAACCCTATGACCTATATCCTGACTCGCCAGTTGCTGGGGAAAAAGTATTCTAAATGGATCATCATCCTACAAGAATTCGATTTGGTCTTCACTACGACCAAATCTAAGAAGTCACTTGTTTTCGCCGAATTGATTTGTTCCCTCCCCTCCAAGGCTCTCCCTGTCGGTGCGGATGAACAACTTCCAGATGAGACCCTTTTCCTGATTAACACCCTTGATCCATGGTACGGTGCTATCATCGTGTATCTCCAAATGTCCACATTTTGGTCCGCATTGACCAAGGATGATCATCGAAGGATTCAACATCATTCCCAACCTTATCGTATTATTGGTGATACTTTATACCGTGTCGGTGTCGATTTAGTTCTTCGTCAATGCCTTATGATCGAGGAAGCTGAAAGAGCTCTCAATGGTTGCCACTCCGGGGCATGTGGTGGTCATATGTCTGGTTATGCCACAACTCAAAAAATCCTTCGCGTCGGTTATTTCTGGCCGTCTATCTTCAAGGACTGTATTCTTGCTATTCGTAAGTCCCACGAATGCCAAATTTACCAATGTAAGATGCGCGCCCCACCCGTTCACCTACATCCCGTCATTACCTTTGGTCCCTTTGCCAAATGGGACATTGATTATATGGCATGTAACCCTCGTTCAACTGGGGTGCATGGCTATATTATCATCATTGTAGATTATTTCACCAAATGGGTCGAAGTGATGCCTACATATTCTGGAGATGGTAAGAAGATGACTCAATTCCTTTTTAACCATGTTATTTCCAGGTTTGGCGTACCCCAAGCCATTGTCACATACCATGGCTCCCATTTCAGAGATTACATGATGGCTGAGCTAACATCTGCATTGGGCTTGCACCACGATGGCTCGACCCCATATTACCCTCAGGCCAACGGCCAAGTTGAAGTTGTGAACAAAGTTTTATTCACAATGCTTTAGCATATTATTGGGATGCACAAGTCAAATTGGCATCTCATGTTCTTTTCAGCTCTGTGGGCCTACGGAACCTCAACCAAAGATGCAACTAGTTTCACACCATTCCAGCTGGTCTATGGTTTCGAATCAACATTGTCGATCAAATGCGAGATTCCTTCACTCAAGTTAGTTGTTGAGCTCCTCCCCAAAACGTCACCTCAAGAGGAACGCCTCTTATATTTAGAACGACTCGACGAGACTTGCCGTCTTGCTGCCTTGGTCATTGAAGCATAAAAGGAACGGGTGAAATCCCATTTTGATCAATCGGTCTCCCCTAGCGCATTCTTTGAGGGTGATTTGGTCTTATTATATGACCAAGCTAACAATAAGCTGGGGGCAGGCAAGTTCGAACCTATGTGGCATGGGCCCTATATTGTGAAACGTGTTTTGCAGAAAGGAGCTTATGAGCTTAATGATTATGAAGGAAATCCTCTCAATAAGCCCTGAAACAGGATTTACCTTAAAATTATTATGCTTAGGTCATCTTGCATGGTTATTTATGTACATTAGTGCATGATTCATTTTTGTGCAGCGTGGTTTTGTGTGATAGTTTTCAAACAGCTTTCCTGTTTACTATGCTTTTCTTGCTTTGCAGATGTCTGCGACTCCTCGTGTTGGTTTTGCTGATGATGCTTGTTGTAGTACCCGAAACCTATAATCCATGGCATGGGCTATCTGTGACCCTAACGGTGAGTTGATTGATCTTCAAGGTATCTGCCTAGGTCGCACAACCAACAACATTGTTGAATACAGTGCAGTCATCAAACTATTGTTAGAATCCATCGCTATGGGCATCATGCAATTGGTTGTCAACCTGAATTCACAGCTTGTCATCCTTCAACTCAACAGGCAATATTTCGTCAAGAACCCTCAAATATTGAGAATGTATCTCTGTATCTGTCTATTGGAAACACATTTTGATTATATTACATATCATCATATTCCTAGACGCATGAATACATTGGCAGATGCATTAGCTAATTACGTGTTGGATAGACATTTACGAAACATGTAAAAGATAAGACAAACCATTTGTACCATAATAGACAAGAAAATACAACATATCTCTCTCTCTCTCTCTCTCTCTCTCTCTCTCTCTCTCTCTCTCTCTCTCTCTCTCTCTATATATATATATATATATATATGGTGAGAATGTTTGATACATAATAACCCCAAAAATAAAATGTGTGTCTAAAATAACATCAACGATTCGCAGTCCTCATACATCTGTGGCACGCAGGCCTAAAAAAATATGTAATTGCTAGACCTAGGAACTAATCAGCCTGGTGGTCATGGTAACACGAGACAACTCATGCAACACAACTCAGCAATCGGTGGATCTAATATGAGACTCCCACTATGCGCCTCTGGTACCGATGGGGCATGTCTCCTATCCGAGCATACTCCGGGATACCTTGAGTTAACCCCTCAAGATTCCTCGCGATCTCCTCCTCGTTGTTGCTCCCTTCCTGATAAGGGGCGACAACATCAATAGGGCGTGGGACGTGCCTGGCTAACAAGGACATCCCAGCTGGCCGCTCTGGTTCAACATCTGCATAAACAAGAGAAATGTTATAAGCACATATATACCAAAAACAATAAAAAAAAAAAACTCAAAATTAAGAATTTGATTTTTTACCTTTGTCATCGAAGTCATGTCCATCTGGCAAGGGCATATCTAGATCTCCACGGAAATCAGTGCTGATGTATGGCTAGTCCTCCACGACGATCTTTTGTTGTCGTAGCCATGAAAAGAATGCAGGTCGGTATGACATATGCTGACCCCCAATGATCCTGGGCATCAAATGACTCCAATGGGCCATTCGCAGATCGCGTGGCATAGGACAATCTACGTCAATCAGTTGATACCGGAGTAATGGTACTCGTTCCAGGAAGAAGGTCACAAGTACAGATCCAAAGCCAAATTGCTTCAGATTCCCCACCTTGGCCTTGGACAACTGGTGCTTGATGTTCATCTTCATGGCCTCTACCCAATTGAAGATCGTAGGAGCTGTGCAGTCAATAGCATAAAGGAACTTCGACTTGTTAGTCTCATGTTCCGCCTGGGACCCCACCACTCTATTGATAGTCGACAAAAGAACCCTCAGTGTCAAATCCCACACACTAGAAATCTCTATCTTCCCACTCTTGGATTTCAGGGCCTCAGGGCAGTGTTCGACAAGCAGGGAAGATATGCTTGCCTCAATTGGACATTACCCATATAAGTTCACTAGCTCACCTCTGCAAGAAAGTCCAGTGATGAAGTAAATATTTGAAGTTGTCAACTCCAGCTCCTGGTCGCTAATGACAAAAATCTCCCGATTAATGTCCCAAAGGCTTATTAGGTATTGAAGCAACTCGGGCTGGGCCCGCATCCCTAGTGTAAGGAAGAATTTGAGGAGCCCTCAAAGCTTCTAGGAAATTTGGGTCATTCATTGTCTGGGTTTCAACATCTTCATGTTCCCGATCCTTCCAATCCACCATTTTCAATGATTCTCTCCTGCAAAAGCCATTAATTTGAGTCAATAATCATCATTGGCACATTAAATTCAAATTTAAACGGTAAGTTTTTTAAAACATAGGGTTTTTCCCTATCCAGGGTATCGACACGCTTGTTTTAAAAACAGTTGCGCCGATTGGCACGGATGGCTTTGCTAATCACCCTCGGCCGGTGCAATTTCGTGCCCGAAAATCGCACTAACCAAGGGAAATTTTTTTTTTCAAAAAATCTCCCTAAAAATCCAAAAAAATGGCTAAAAGCAGGAATAAATAGCATGGAAATAGAGCTTAGGGCTTCGGCTGTTACCTAGAATTGACAGCTCGTCAATTGACCTCCCAGATCTCCCGTAATCTGCTCTAGAACAATTAGGGCAAAAGTGGGTATAAAGTCTTCACAGTAAAGGTAAAATGGTAAATGGTAAAAATATATTTACTTTTCCCCTTTTTACTCATTTTTTCATGAAAATAACAGGTTTTGTAAATATTTTGACCTATTTTTCCCTCAAGGACTCGATAATACACTTTACCTCACTTGTGCAGCGACAGGTGATGGATGTTCGACGATGATGATGAGTCATTTTCAGCTCTTATCTCGACTCGTTAAACTCATATGAAAAGATTGCCAAGTATTTTTTCCCTTTTTGACTTGTTAAGAGAGAATAAAAATGGGGGGTCCGCTTTCAGCTCTTTTCCGACCCTTTAAAAACGAAAATATAGTCGAGCCCTTGTCATTCCGAACTCGTTAATGGATGCGAAACATCGTGCGCCTAGTATAAGTTTACCCCTTTTCGGGATGGGTGGCATTATTTACGAAAAAGGTACTCCTTGACTAAAATGGTCAAGCGGTTCTACAAGTATTGTTTTCTACCTTTTCGGGCTTGAGAGACACAAATGTATGAAAAGGGACCATGTGGAGTTTTCTTTTATGTGTCTTTTTCAAACTCTCTAAACAGGAAAAACATACCAAGTTACACCTTTGTTGGAATCGTTAAACTATTAAATGACATCAGATTCGTCACCATGATGAACATGAGCTTCTCCTTCCTAGGGCTCGTTAAACTCACTAGGTCAGATTCGTCCGAAGGATGAACTTACAATGCAAGCATATGCTATCCCCTTCAAGCTTGCGATTAAAAAATAATTGGGGTACCTGCCAGAAATGGTGGGGGGGTGGGGGGGGGGGGGGGGGGGGAGGGGGGATTTGGAAATCTATCATTCGTGTCGGCAGCTCACCCTTGAACATGACACTCTTTACTTCGTGTCAGGTTGGGACATCCTCCTTGCATCGTTGACCTTCCTGGGTTTCGACCGTTCATTTTTTCCTTCCATTTGATCTTTGCCATGTCATTATGACCACCAATCCCATTGATCCAAAAGCTGCCAAACTTCTAGTTGTGTCGCTGATATGTTCAAGAGTTGTCCTTCTGCAGTTACACTTACCTTTGTTTCTCTGTATCATCTGAAATCATTTTGCATCCTCTCGTCTCACGTCGATGATGTGGGATTCATTATGGCCCTCCTTCGACACGGTCGCTTTCTGTCAACTTCGGCTCATTATTCGAGAAGTTGACTGAGAGACTCCCTTCTAGTACCTTAGAGCTTGCATGCCCTAATGGCAAGTTCTTCGCACTCGACAACAAGTTTACATCATTCGCTTTCGATCAAGTGATTTCACGGGTGTTCGACTTCAGTTCTTGTATTCACATTCCACAGATTCTGTTGATAGTACCTTGAGGACCATTGTCATTATTGGTGGTTTCTCTCACGCTTGTTAATAGTTCACATCATTGACTAGTAATCAAGTGACTTTCTAGCATGTTCGACGTCAACACATCTATTTGCATGCTAGGATATGTACTTTGATTGGGTCGTGTTGGAGCGCAAGACCCTGGACTCAAATCACAAAAGTCCAGGTTGCGAAGTGGTGTGACATGCTTGTGATGATATGCATGTCTCTTTTAGATGGCTGACTGTGACCAGACCATAAGTTATCATATGTGATCCTTCTCATTATTGGATGGCTGCAACCATGCCTTGGTTTTGTTATGATCCTCTTTGACAGATGGTTGTGCCCATCCTTGGATCCATATACATGATCATTCTTTGGATGGCTATGTTCATGTATCATTTGACAGAGATCTCAGTTTATGTATATGTATCTATACTTGCTTGTAGGTTTTTCGACAACAGACCGGTTCCCCGCACTGATTTATAAAGCATTTCATCCCTCACTCTAGTTCGACCTTCACGCTTTAGGGGGCATCTATTACACAACATTTTGTCACTGTCCCTGTACTCCCCGTTCCTTGATCCTGGAGGACCTCTACAATGAACCCTGCATGCTTTGCCTTCATGAAAAACTCTCATTGTGTCCCTCTTCATGAGCATATCATTTCCCTTTTGCACCATTTCCCCTAAAACTTCTATTTTTCCCAATTTACAAGACCGGCGCTAATGGCCTTTGTCTTCCCCGCGCTGATGTACAGAGATTAGCACTACTCCTCGCATCGACCGGAGTGACTGAGATGTGTTTCAGTCTTGTCGATCCTGTTATGGAAAGTTTTTAAATTAGAGCCGAAGCTTCCATCTCTAGAAGCTCTGTAACGAAAGTCTGGTAAATGGTTTGGCTGGATGAGCTCGAGGATGACAGTTTGGGCTCCTTTCCCCTATAGTGATGGAACTACCTCAAGGGACAAGTCCTTATCCCATGAGAAGAGGATCCATCTCCCATCCATATTTCCTATATAAACCTCCCTTCTTCCCAAGCACAAGCTAGTGTGAGTGTTATAGTTGCAGAGTTTTGGTTGAGTGTTGATGCTATTTTGGTTTGGAGTAGACAAGCAAGCTATTAGTAGTTGTGTGAGGGAGAAGTGTGTTTTGGTTTAGAGTGAAGCCTAAAGGGAAGAGCTTTAAAACTATTTTTGTTTGAAGCCGTCGTGGAATGCTAGCATAAGTGTGTGGGAACCTGGTCTTGTCAGAGGAAGACTACAACGTCAAGACGAATGGTTGTAATCTCTCTTTTGATATTAATATATGTAACTATCGATTGATTTCCTACATGTTTTGTAATATTACATAGTCATGGCTTAATGTTTCTTGACTTGTTAAGTAGGTTGAATTGCAATTTGTCTATTATTGTGTTTGTTGTCCGTTGTTGTTTACTTATTTCAGGATCTTGAAGAAGGAAGTGAGAGATAGCTGGAGCAAGCAAGCAAGGACATCATCAAACAGGATAAGCGACCAAGAGGTAGGCCCCCTTGATTGATTCTAACCGAAGGAAATCTTCCATAGAATGTATCTATTGTGGCTAGACCCATTATCGGGCTAGAGGATTTCGTTCGTGTCCGCACTTATAATTTTACTTCACCACAACTATAGATGACTTTCTAATCCTTCAGACTCACTCCAAAACTAGTTTAGCTTGGGAAAAGAGAGGTTTATGTAGCTTGGATGGATGGGAGATGGTTCCTCTCAACATGGGAGAAGGTCTTATCTCTTTAGTTTGTTCCATCCTAATAAGGGAAAGGAGACCAAACTGACTTCCTCGGCTCCATCCAGCCCAACCATCTACCATACTTTCGTTACGAAGCTTCTAGACATGGAAGCTTCGGCTCCATATTTAAAAAAGTTTCCAAAAGAGGATCGATGCGACTGGAAAAAGGTTAGGTGCTCCATATGGTGCGAGGGCTAGTTTTAATCTCTGCAAATTGGCGCAAGGAGGAAATTGGTCAGTAGCGCTGGTCTTGTAAACTGGGAAGAAAGGAAGATTCTTGGGAAATGATGCAAAGGGGAATTATTCTGCTCATGAAGAGGGACATATTGGGAGTTTCCTCATGATGGGAAAGCATGTCGGGTTCACTGTAGAGGTCCTCCAGGATCGTGGACGGGGAGTACAGGGACAACGACAAAATGTTTTGTAACACATGACTGATAGAGATCCCGACCCATTGAAATTTCTTAATATACCTTTCCCATATTATAGCATCCTCGCCGACAATGTCCAGCTCCATGGCCCCTTTTCACTTTGGGAAAGGGTGTAAAGCATCACAATGATCCATAATTTGGCTTATATAGATTAGCCTCTTACCTGTAGATGTCAAAGGATCGACAAAGAAAGTAGAGTAAAATCATTCATACCTAGAATAGGATCAATCCACAATTGCACAACAAATCTTGAACCAATCACCCATTGTATATTTGCCATAATCCATTTTTTGATCTCCATAAAGTTATACTAGATTCGTGATCCATTCTTTTTCGATACCATCCTTGACATGTACCATTCCACAAAAGTATAATTTTTCACGTATTTTTCCTTAATAATTGTTTTCCATATCCCCGACCCATTGATGGCTCTCCAAAAACTCTAAGATAACAGAGCCCAACTAAAGATTTTTAAATCTTTTATACCCCATCCACGGCGGTCTATCAGCTTAGAAATGTCACATCGGAAAACCAAATGAATTTTTTTACCCCTCCTTGCCTTGGGCCATAGAGATTTGGTAATGACAACATTTATTTTTTGTATGACCTTATTGGGCAACATAAATAAATGCATTCAATACATTGCAAGAATCTGCAAAACTGACTAAATGAGAATCCATTTCCCCCACATTGATAGCCATCTATGTAACCACATTGATAACTTTCACTCAAATTTGTTAATTATCCATTGCCAATCCATACTACGATAACAATTTAGCTTTAATATGTAGTGAAGATAGATAAATCCTTCGTCCAAAGGCGCAGTACCAACATCATAAAATGCACAAATCTCGAATATGATCTCCTGGTGTTCAGAGGCATGGATGAACACAGATTTTGTATCATTCATAAAGAAACCAAAAGCATCCCCAAATTTCGAGATGATGAGTAGAAGTTCTTTCCACTAACAAATGGATACATGTCCAAAGATAAGTACATTGTTGATAAACATTAGATGTGTAATAATTACCTTCTTAGTGACATAAAGACCAACAAATCTATTGTCGATCTCAACCATCGCAATATTCCTATTCATCCCATCAATGACAAGCATAAACATAAGTGGAGAAAGTGCAAAGCCCTATCTCAACTCCCTATTGGCCTTGAAGAAATTAGATGGTACTCCATTAATCAAAATGACATAATTTACTGTTATGACACAAGACATTATCAAATCCACAATGCGAACAGATAGGCTGATATTGTGTAGGATCAACCTAAGGAACACCCAATCAACACTATCATAAGCCTTATGCAAATCCAGCTGAAGAACAATTACCTCCTTTTTTGGGGATTTAATCGAATGAATGCACTCTTGTGCAATGGAAACAACATCTTGAATCTATTGATTCCTTAAAAAACCATATTGTTCCACACATATGTAATCTAGTAGCTTCCCTTTTAGACAATTAGCAATAATTTTAGAAATTATTTTGTATGTGATGTTACACAAGGAAATAGGCTTGTAATCCTTAAAATAAATTGAACAAGAAAACGTAGGGATGAATGCAATGTAAGTGTCATTTATATCACTTATGACCTTTCTTAGACATTGAGGTTCTTTCGCCAAATGCAATAGATCCTCAAGTATAATATATATGAAGTGTATGAAGATCTCAACCATCCATCCATTCAGTCCTGAACATCTATCTTTAGCAAAAGGTTTTAGGATAGACGATAACTCCTCCAACATAATAGGTTTTTTAAGCTCCATAACCTCCTCCACTGAGAACATTTGTGGGAAGGAATTAATAAACTCCATTTGGTTGTCTATGTCAACATTTTCCCTTTCCTAAAAGAAACCCCCAAAATATATCATAGCCTTCTGTTGAATTTCCTTAATGTGCATGATTTTTTCACACGATTTAGATACGATCTCCCAAATTGTGTTCTTGTCTCGGCCCATCGAGGCATACCACTGAAAAATTTAGTATTTTTGTCACCTGCCTTAATCCAGGAAACACGACCTTTTAGTCTCCAAGGCTCTTCCTACAATCAAAGAATATGTCACTTATGAGCCTCCAACTCCCGCACCTCATCGATATGTTCCTGTGATAGTAAATCAACATCTTATTCGTTGTTTAAACATACCATATCTGCCTCAATTGCCTATAACTATTTTTGGTGCGCAACCAATTTATCATACTCCCAACGTTTTACCACCTTCTTGAGAATACACATCTTCAATGAAACAACCTCCGTCCATGATAATCCATCATAAACAAAGAATTAGGACCATGTGTCACAGACAAGTCTACAAAAATCTTGTTTTCCTAACCAAGATTTATTAAACTTAAAGGGTAATCCTTTCCACATTCGATCTCCCTTCCACTGAAGAATGATCAGAGCATGATCAGAAAGAGTTGTTGGAGAGACCCAAGGTCGTATGAACCCCAACCTATCAATAAATTTGCATGTACTAAAAATTGATTCGGTCTTTTAGCAATATGATTGGTACCAACCTAACCATTCCTCCAAGTCGGTACGATGGGGTTGGGATGAATGTCCACCAAGGAATTTATTTCATATAGATCTTTAAAGAATGGCCCCATCGGATCCATTTTTCACCTCTGTCCCCAAACCTCCTCACCTGAGACCGTGAGATTCAAGTCACCAACAATAATGAGTGAATCAATCTTCATTATGCCACATGCCTCCATCCAATCCCAAAAAGTCATACGATCCTGGTATGGCGAATATATATTGAGCAAATGAACATGTCTAGCAGATCCACGAAAAAACCCAATAAGCAATATCCCTATAAAGAATTTATAAGCCACAAAATCAGTCCGTGATGAATCCCACATGGCAATCATTCCTCTTGATAATCCAATAGAATCAATAGATACTATCTTCCACCCTTGACAAATAGACAAAAAGTATGGCCTGACTTTATCTCCAATCACATAGTTTCTTGAATCAAAATTATCACCAGGCCAAGTGACTTAACCAAATGTTTAAGGGATAATTTTTTTGGGGCATTCCCCAAGCCCCTATAGTTGAGAGAGATAATACTCATGGAGGAACATCAAATACGGGCATTGATACTCTAAGAGCCTGGGATCCCACAAAGTCCATAACAGATACTTCATGTAGGTCCATATCATCAAGAAAGGCTAAAGCCATATCCACCAACCTATTTTCCCCCAACGTCAACTTTGGGTGCCCTTTCTTCTTATGCCTGATCGTAACATTCATTGTTGGAGAGGAACTGATAATAGGCCCAAGAGATGGAGCTTTGGCTTTGTGAATGGTAAAAGAATATAGATCCATGGATGGGTTTTGCATAAGGACCTCAATATCGTTGCCTACTAAATTGAATTGTTAGGAGATATACCACTGGGAAAGGACTCAAAACAAATATAATTAGGTTCATAATTTGACCTAGGAACTTCAGAAATAGGTAAATAATTCGAACAATCCCTTGATTTCTCAGGAATCCCATATGGATAGGTATGTCATTAGAATTTTCAAGGATGGGCTGGCTATGGACCATGGAAGGATAATTTGAATACACAACATCAATAACACGAGATATATAACTACAAGATCCATCACCCTTACAATATGTGGGTTTGAAACTAGGTCAATGGAATAACAACAAGCAAAGCCCCACCGTTCGCAGATGTACCAGGATTATCAATCATATTAGACTTTTCGTTATGACTAATCTTAGAAGAGGATGGTGAATCAATATGATAGTTACCTCTAGAATATTTCCTGACCCCATCCTCGAAGCTACATGCATCGTTTCCATTCTTGAAGTGTCCATCTGCACCACGTTGTCCTTTATATGCTTAGGATCATCAACACCATTCACGATTTTGAAGTATCGCATGCATTTAGACAACATTTGACCCGTTTCGTAGTAAGCCAGACAATGGAAAGGACCCCCCCAAAAGTCTATGCGATGTCTGAATGTAGTGTTGCCCCATATCAGATTAATATATGTAGGAAAAACACTTGCAAAGTTTAGTTCCACTGACATCTATTCCACTCGCTTGTCCATGGCACAAAGGTAGCACTCCTCCAAGTAAATAAACTTCCCAATCATGTTCCCAATTTCAATATTTTCCCTTCTTGTCCATAATTCCAACGGTAATGCCAGAAGTTTTACCCACACCATATGCCTGTGTGGAGTCTTTGTTAGTGGGTTGAAACCCAAATATCAATGGTGTAAGTGTAGAAAACACCTCCCGTTTACCTATTGGAACTCATTGATAAGATCTACGTCCTCTTTATGTCAAGAATGGACGTTGAACCATCTATTCATTAACATACTTACCTTTGTCTTATATTTTAATACAGGTTGCCAATGCTTCCTTACCCACTCTTGCATCTGAGCTTCATCCATGCATGTGAATTCCCATCGAGCAACAAGAGACCTTTTTTGCAACCCTTAAATGTGATCCCAGAATATATCCTACCCAAATCAGAGTTGTTTAACTTCTATTGTTGCTTTCACTGCTTGTATTTGTCGATTCTGGCATCCCCTATTCCTTGCATCGGTCACCACCTTCCGAGGAACTTTTCCATTTTAAATATGATCAAACAATTGAGTATTTTCATAGATATTCTTAGGGATGGAGAAGGTAGTTGATTTAGTGATGGTACCCAAACTTGCATGGGAGAATGAAACTTCAGTGACCATGGTCACCAAGCTTAGTTCCTTGGGATCCAAAGATCCAATACCATGAGGGGTCGTACCACCTGTCATTACGTGTTAAACCCACATCCACAATTACAACAATCCACTTATAACGTAATTAAATGACATCGCAACACCATCCCTAAGAAATCTCAAGAAATATATTCCTACAATATTTTATGTAATAGCTTAAGTGTGTGTATAACGATGCAAAAAATCCTCTACCAAAAAAATCCATTATCCCAAAGACTGTGCATCAAGCCATAAAATAGTCATATTCATGCTTTAAATGTTCAACCACCATAAGAAATTAAAAAAGAGAGTCATAAATGTAGCCAAACCGCTACTTGGGATATGTAATTAAATATTTAAAAAAATCCCTATATTGCCCGTCACAACAAACCAGAGGATTTACCATAGCCTCCAAGCATGAAGAAAAAAAAGTTATATTAGGAAATAACCAAATGATCCTGTGATCTGAAATGTTGGGCAAACTTGTTAATGCTATGCAAGCTTCCTCATCAATAATTTAAAATGTGTTTAGGATCATCTCAAATTAACCAAATTGTGAAGGATTATGTGTCAAGTGTTATGTGCCTTTTATGAGTAATTTATGAGTTTAATTAGTTGTTTAAAACTCATATGCAACAAGTAAATTGTAGAGAAATAAAACACGACAAACTCATAACACACAACTGATAAAGGAGTTCACCCTCCTCGGCTACATCTCCTTGGACCTGTTTCAATGGCTAGGCCCTCTTTGGATTAACGGTAAATTCTCTGATTACATGCACTTGAAGTGCTCCAATGGCTTTGCAACCTGCTCCATTGTATTCAGAAGACCCAAAAACCGCAAAATCTACTTTCCAAGCTTTGCAATTGGACTTCAGTTGATCTTGGTTTGACCTCCTCTCCTGGTGGCCCTAGGATTCCTTAAACTTCAACATAGAAAAATCACACACACAAGTGCCTTTCTACCTCTACATCATGTTCCATTGTGTTCAGAGCATCCAAATCATCTAGGAATGACTCTTTTTGAGCCAAAATTGGTCGAAAACTACCAAAGTTATGGCTTCTTCAGTGTTTCCTAGGAAATCTCCACTAAATCTAGAAAAAACTCCAGTTAACTCCGCCAAATTTGGAGTTAGCTTCAGATTTGTCGACTCCGCCAAAAACTCCACCAAACTAATCCCACTAATTAGTGATAAGCTCGGGTTAATTAATGTTAAACCCGCAGTTAAACCCATTTAATCCGCATGGTTAGCATTTAATGCTAGCGGTTAATGGTTTTGGTCACGTGTGTAGTTAAGTTTAGCAGTTAATGCTAGTGGTTACCCAACGGTTAACTACTAGTGGATAAGGGTTTATGGTTGTGTTGTTGGTCACATGGTGGCGGTTACTGCCAGCGGTTAACTACAAACCACCATGTATTAAACTTTAAATACAAACTCAAGCCCCTAGTAGTTAAGAGACATGGTGTAGCATGCTGGTAGTGTGTGGGGCTAGTGTAGGCGAGGTTACGGGTTCGACTACCCGACCTGCCAAACAAAATTTTGCTATTATGTCCGATTCTCGTAGGCCTTTGAGGAGGGACACGTGGCGGCCTCTGGGCTTGCCACGTGTCACCTTCTCATTTGTCCTCCTCCAACCAATTAGAAAACACCAACTCACCAATCGTAATACACCACTTGGTGAGACCGGGTTGGACGTTGACCATCCTTTGACCTGCACAGTCACTTGCCACGTCATTAGTACGAACTACTAATGTGGCAGTGACTGTACTTTTTTCTTCAAAATTCTTCTGTTTGGCAAAGCGGTCAGCAGGCTCTAACTTTCTCATACGAACTCCACTTTGAGTGAAACGAGTTGCATTGGGATTGTATTGCTGAGACGGACACGGTCATTTAGGTTTTGATTGATTCTAGGCACTTTCATTTTTGAGCAATTTTTTGCCCCTAATCCAGATTCCGATCATTCTGCATCCAGTGTCATCTATATCAGTGACCAACTATTGCTGATGTAAACCATTGTGCATTTGAAAGTAAAAATATCATCCTCACAATCCATTGTCCCTAGTGATTGATCATCCCAAAACTACACCAAAAATTATCCAAACATCCATTCAAATGATCATTAGTAGGATATAATACTGAAACAACCACCCAATCACATCTCGGTCTAGATATAATATTCACAAGAGCTGACAAGGACTATCAATTGTGCCTGCTCCTTGGTCCTTCTACCAAATTTCGTTCCTGCATGAACCATGATTTAAAATCATCTACCAAGTACCACATTAGTGTGGTCCAACAATTTATCCTCACATAAGAATAATTATGGTTCTTTAAATTTGGAGCCCAAACACTATTCACAGTAAATTGACTATTTTACCTCAATTTTATTTTAATTAATAATTTTTTATTTTATTTTATTTTTATGTAATTTGACCAAGTCAAAATGTTTGCACGAGAAGACATTACAATATCTCTTCTATATTGGGTTGGAGAGTGCTTCTTAGCGCAATGAAGATGGCATTACATTATCTCTTCTATATTGGGTTGGAGAGTGCTTCTCAGCGCAATGAAGATGGCATTACATTGACACAATAATAAGGCCACACTAGACATTATTGTACTGTAAAATCGTGTTAGAATATTGAAAATATGTATAAACATATAACAATATAAAACAAACAGAACTCTACTAATTTAACCTCCTATTAATAATAACAACACTTAATCAATAAAAGGAATGAGACAAAAGGAAAGGAGACACTAGATTTGCGTCCACGTGGGAAAAGTCCATATGAAAGTCATAACATCTTTATTTTCTTCATAATTCTCCAATCTTACAAAAAGCACCACCACAGATGCTTCACATTTTATAAAGATAACACCTTGATATTTTGTTATGCATCTAATGGGACTCCCTAACCTCTCTTATATACCAAGAGATATTGAGGAATTACATACCAATAATACATGTGGGATATTTTAATTTCACCTCTTTATATAATAGATCATTACAAGAGTATTTTACCCCGTGATGAATGTGAGATATAGCTTGATCCAAATGGAAAGGGGAATCCATCAATGGTATTTGCCCATGGTATTTATTCATGGTATTGTAACTCAAGAATGCTATAAATAACGAGTTGCATTGTGTAATAGAGGAGATTTGTCCACCACAATGTAGCAGTACCTATTTCTCATTATTTTAGTATATATATATAATTTTTATTTTTTTTTTAATTCAAATAATGAGAAATAACTACTGCTATATTATGGCGGACAAATCTTCCCTTTTATAAAGTGTGGCTCGTTATTTATAGCATTCTTGAGTTACAATACCATTGGTGGATTCCACTTTCCATTCATATCATACCCATTTTACATAAATTAGAGTTTCTTCCGACATAACCTAGACATTATTACCTTCCAAAGGGATACATTCCAACAACTACATATTCAATGACTTACTCAGTTGGCTCAAGTAAGGTGAGGCCTAGACTGTTTATGATTCCAATGAATCTGATCAAATTTGGAGGCTAACATCTACCAAATTTAGGGTTAACCCACTTCATTAGAGTGAAAAATATGAAATTATTTCCCTTTCATAGTAAAAAAAATGTCTTACTCTTGCATACTCTCCAACACATATCGTTAATTTTCTCAACGTTTTTTTTCAAAAGCCTAATTTGTTGCTTCATGTTTCTTGCCCTGTATAGAGAAAGGCGAAGAGTTAGAGTGAAGATAATTTCACATTAATTCAAATTCATTAATATTTTACAGTCATGATGGTAATCGACTTTGTAATTTTTAATGTTGTGAGGAGTTGATGATAACCTCAAGAGCCAAAAGTCTATATATATCTTGCTCAAATTATTGTACACAACAAATAAAAAGAAAGGGGAGTTGACACATCCATGTATTATCTTATCCCTTACCTCATTTTAGTAGGGAATATATACATCTCCATGAGGCACTAAGCACACATTGACTTGGCGGGGTTGTTATGTGTGATAACTAGATTTTCCACGAGATGATGAAGACCATAGGTAAATAGTCATTGGCACCATTTTCACTGCTTTCAAACAACATTGATTTGGCTTTTATCCTTTCTTTTAATGCCACTTTTGCCTTAGGGGAGGTGTTGAGGCAGTAAGGAGACAAAAAGGCAATTTAGCAATGAAAAAGTGGCAAGGCAACACAATTTTCAGAGTCGTGGCCCATTGTAGTGTTAGAGCTAGAGGGAAGGTTGTTAGATGGTGAGAAGGTGGCGAGGTAACAATATTGTCAATACGGGTGGTGACATAACAACATTGTTAAAGCCCGGTTCATTGTAGTGTTAGAGCCATTATTAGAGCTTAGCACATTGTAGTGTTAATGCGGTCAAAATCACCACTAATAAATTTGTTTTTTTTCAAAATAAAAAACTTTATTCTAACAATTTCCCAAAAAGAAACCAACTACTTAAGAGAATAATGTCAAATCACATATAATTTAATTAATGGAAAATTAGATATGTCAAACTTTATAAATAGGAAAATGCACTTATTTTTAAACATAAAGTGTATTATATGAATTTGAATCAGACTTCAAATATGTTTACAAAGTTTTTATGAAGTAATACACATTTTTTATGAAGTAATACACGGTCAACATAGTTTGACTTTGAAGTAATACACATTTTTTATGAAGTAATACACGGTCAACATAGTTTGACTTTGAGGTAAAAACTATAGTCCTTAGTTAAAGTAGAGATTAATAAAACTTAACAAACACTTACTTGAAAAAAAAATACTAAAGGGTCATTTAAAGTTTTGAGCAAAAAAATTAAAATGTATTACAAAGCCAATACCATCATTAACTTATTATTATTTATACACTAAGTTGTTGGCCAATTATCTACATACATTAATTTTTATTGTCAACTAATTATTTTTGGAATTAACTTTATACTAAATGTTTTTGGAATTAATTGCATAAAATATGGGAAATCATTGATTAATAATTAATTGTGTCAAGAGGTGCTCTCCAATCCAGTATGACAGAGATTTTTTTTTAAGGGTGGTTCATGGACATTGAGTGGCCGCTACATCTATGGGAAAATCCAAGTAGATCAACTCGAAGGGATATGCCTTTCGGTAAAACTAGCAAGGCCTAACCCCAAGGGGGCGTCGAGGAGATTTGACCTTGTGACCTTCAATAGATAAGGTACTTAGCAATGGGAACTCGACCAACTGATCTATCCCTTGGGGCTAGTATGATAGAGACGTTGCAATATCCTGTTTGACATTTTAACTTAATCAAAATAAAATAATAAAATAAACATAAAATTAATAATTATAATTATAATTAAAT
>APFE030000340.1:218423-299929 GCA_000404065.3 Pinus taeda
TAATATATTTTTTCAAAAAACAACTTAAAATAACTTCCACCACCATTTAAATAAAGAATTGTTTTATATTTCATGAAATGGAGGTAGAGTTGATATATTATCATCCTTTACATTTGAAATCAATACCCTGTGTAAAATGGATTATTAGATCATCAAACAGTATTGAACCTTACAAAATGCTCCTATATGCTTGGAATCATTTTATAATATTCAAGGTCAAGGCTTGAACCTTTAAAGTTTAATTATCACCTTAACTCCAATGAAAACTAAACGTTGTTGATGACCATTTACATGTGGAAGGTGAGAGAAGCCATGGATACTATTCTAAATTTGGAAACTAGGGTTAATTTATATTTGATTGGTTAATAAAAAAACATACTTTTTGATGTAACATGTAATATTTGATGATGGGAAGTCACTCCCACAAAAACCATGCCTTGTGGTTGGTCAATGGGCCATCACTTTCCATGGCCATGTTTCATTATAGTTTCAAGGTGCATGCCTCACATTTTCTTGATTTCATTTGGTAGATTAAAGAGGCAGAGGAATATATATATATATATGTGGGGGATAACAAATAGGTAGGTGATACTAGTTTTTGGTGTCATTTGGTAGATTAAAGAGGCATAGGAATATATATATATATATGTGGCATAACAAATAGGTAGGTGATACTAGTTTTTATGAAGTCGTAGATGGCATGCATTTACCAACCCCTTCCCATTACAAAGTCAAGTCAACCCCACATGCCTACCTATATGCGCACGACAATGGCGAACAAACCCCATCACACACCAAGGGTTTTATTTTATAAGCACGGCCCACGTCCCATTTGTATATTTTTTTTGATAGGAACGTGTTGAAGTGGGAGTCCAATTTTTGAAGATGTAAAATTTATTATTATAATTTACCTATTATCTGATATCGAGAGTGAAAGTTGTGTATTACTCTCGGAGTTGTGTATGATTCATTATTATTATTCAAAAAGGTTATTCTATCAAAATAGGAGTTTGCAAAGAGGTATTTTTTACTCATATTAAATATATTTAGGATTTTGTTTTAGATTTTTTATTTTTATTTTTTTAGAAAATGAGTTTTTAATTAATGAAAAGTAATTTTAGATTTTATTTTAAGATTAAAAATGTAGTTTCAACTTAAATAGTATGTAGTATTTTTAGTTTATTTTTATATAGTAATTATATGAAAATTAGAATTTGTAGTTTTTCTCTATTTAGTTTATAGGCCAGGAAAAATATTTTTTAAATTTTAAGGTTATTTTATAACAATGCTTCAAGTCATTACAACAATAAAATTAATATGAGCTTAATATATTATTTGCGAGCATTAAATTTAGATGAGGAGAATAATGATTATTCCTCTCAATCACCCAAAATAAACTTAATTAAAAATATCCAAAGTGGGGAATGAACACCCTTGAGCCACAAATCATGGAAATATTCAACAACTTTATTCGACAAGGATTCCCAAAAGACTTGACAACTCGCTTGGCAATATCCCTTTTTAAAAGTGGAGACATTAATAATCCTTCCAATTATAGAACCATTATGATTAATCATCTGTTTGCAAAGCTCTTCGACAACATGGTAGAAAATAGAATTAGTAAGTGGGTAGAAGTAAAAGAAAAGAGGGCAAAAGGGCAAACAGGTTTTAGGCCAAAGCATTCTATAGTAGATCATGGTATCACGTTGAGACACATTATTGAAAAGGCTCGGGGAGACAAAGAAGAAGTATTTTGCTGCTTTGTTGACTTCAAAAAGGCATTTGACATGGTCCCTAGAGATAAGTTGTGACGTAGAATGGAAGAACTTGAAATTCCTTTGAATTATAGAGCTATTGTCCATAGGCTTTATGAAGAGGTGAAAGTCAAAATTAGAACTTCAGTAAGAATTTTGGAAAGCTTTAGAAGTGACATTGGAGTTAAACGAGGCTGCCCTTTATCCCTTACTCTTTTTGGTTTATATATTGATAAATTGGAAGAGTGGCTAAATCCGTTAGGTGGAGATGGTGTTTAGTTAGGGGAGTTTATGATAAAGCTTCTTTTGTATGTTGATGACCTTGTATTGATTAGAAAATCGGCCCATGGATTACAAATGCACCTATATGTCCTTGAACATTTTTGCAAAGCAATGGGGATGCAAGTCAATACCAACAATACCAAAATAATGATTTTCTTTAATAAAAGGAAGCAGAGCCAACACATGTTCTTCTTTGACGGTAACATTCTTGAAGAAGTAAATGAGTACAAGTACTTGGGGATTGATAACAACAAGCTTAATTGTGAGGGCTGCAAAAAGAGGAAAGTTTTAGGAGGGTGGAGCGCATTTTATGCTCTTCAAAATAGATGTAGAGACGCAGAGTTATGAGATTGGAAAACAATTAAAGTACTTTTTGGACTCCTAGTTTGTCCAATGATACTATATGGGTGTGAATTATGGGCCAGTAGTACCTTTGTCTCAAAATGTAAACAAATTGAGAAAATCCAAAAACGCTTAATCATGAGCAAGTTCAAAATACAAAGCTCGGTTCCTTATGAGATAATGTTGAGTGAAACATGAGCAACTCCCATGGAAGCAATTGTAATGGTGCGTCTTATAAGATATCTAAAAAGAATTGAGTAATTGGGAGTAAGTAGATGGCCTAGAGTTATCTCCAATGAAGACATGAGCGAAAGAAAGAAAACATGGATGATACAAAACAACAAATGGATGCAAAAATGAGATATCTACCTCATTGCATGTCCCTCAAATAGTAAGGAGTTAAATAATTTTGTTATGTAGAAGTGTTGTAAGTGTATATGGGGAAAATAGTTGGTCAAAAAGAAGAAGTAATATGTTGAAGAATTCAACTCCACTTGTGATCTCCAACAAAAAGAGTACATTAGAGCTAGCATTTCGTGGAGAGCAAAGATTCTTATTGCTCAATTAAGAACTAACTCACATCAACTTTGGTGTGAAACGGGACGGTGGAAAAGACCTAAGGAAGCGTGGGAAGAACACTTGTGTACTTTTTGCACTTCTGGTGCAGTGGAATTGGAAAAAAAATCATTTTGGAATATGATGCTTTAAAAGACATCAGGGACAATTATGGCAATATGTTAGCATGAGTCCCTTGGCATTGTCTTTGCAGTGAGGGGACTATTAAAAGTTGGGCCAACTCATCATCAGTTTAAATGAGAAAATAATTGAATTGCAAAAAGCGAAAAACAAGTAGGTTGGAGTCCCATAGACTATTTTTAATTTTGTGAATGTTAAAATATAATTCATTCACAAAGTAGAAATTAAACATATGAGAAAGATCATAATTTATATATACATATAAAATCTTTTTATACTCTGGAATTTTTAAAACATGACATTTTATGTTTTTTTAAAAGATATTTTCATTTTAAATTAAATTAATTGAATTTTGATTTAATGATAATCCAATAAAATTTTGGTACAACTAATTTGATTGTATTGAAATTCTTTAAATAAGATTTTCCATAATTTTCTTAACTATTTGTAAATTGCAAGTATTATTTATATGAATGGCACAAAAGTTATATGTTACTAGAAAGTACATATGTTACTAGAAAGTACAAGGGATATATATATGTATATATTTTTAACATATTATTAGTCCCTGCCCTCCGGGCCTGGCAGGGACTATAGTAATCGCTTTTGGTCGGTGCCAATTAGTTTGACACGATAATCGATATGCTAATTGGAGCATAAAGCAAAGTTTTTGGAAAACATACATCAGCCAATCCAATATTTTATTCTTTTAACCAATCAACGCAATCTCAGCAATCTCAGTCTTATTTGGCCTCAAATCGAGGTATACAGGCTAAAAAGTTAGGACAAAGTTCTGAGAAGTACAAGCCGTTAGACAAACTTGACACCTTAACGAAGTAATGCTATCTTTACATTAGCATTAGTTTGCTAACATTTAATGTTAACGTATATCACTAAACTAGAACTTATGCGTATTTTGTTTGCAGCTTGGGTTGGTAGCTGTTGGAAGCGGTTGTGCATGAAGTGGTACGTGTCCATGCAAAGTGGTGCACGTGTTCTGCCCCGGCACCGCCTTGTTCAAACTCCAGTGCTATATATTCCATATATTCCAGAGATTCAATATATTCTGTGGCTTGCAAAGAACCCCCGGCACCGCCTTGTTCAGACTCCAGTGCTATATATTCCATATATTCCAGAGATTCAGTATATTCTGTGGCCTGCAAAGAACCTCCTGCTTCTGTGGCCTGCAAACTCCATTCCTCACCGTCTTCGACTCGGTTGCAGACCTTGAACCCAGCTCAGATAAAAAGCACCTCAACGCAGAGTATGCAGGCGCACACCCTTAATTTTTTTTTGAATGCAAGCTGACAATTTCCTTTGTATATATTGTTTCCTGCTGAAGAATAATTACTACTGTGCAAAACATTCAATTTTTTCAAATAGATTCTAACTCAAATTTTGTTTGTATATATTGCTTCCTGCTGAAGAATAATTACTACTGTGCAAAACATTCAATTTTTTCAAATAGATTCTAACTCAAATTTTGTTTGTATACATTGTTTCCTGCTGAAGAATAATTACTACTATGCAGTGAATGAACTCAAAGAACGGAGAAAGATGTCTGACCTGAAGGACTTGCCCATATCTGCCGATGAAATAGAGGGAGCCTTTGGCCACTGCACCTTATCCGGGCACTGCTGGCAGTAACCGATCTGGTATTGCCGAGTGTGACTCCATGTCTTTTCACAGAAGTAGTATGTTGTCTTCCTTGGACTTAACAACAACGTTTCTACTATCTATCACGAGACTTAGCTGTAGGATCGCTTAGTAGGGAAACTTTTCCTTTTCTGCGTCTTTCTTGGCCTGAGCTACCATCTCTGCCTGCACTCACATCATGAATATTAGCCAAAGGAGACATTTGAAACATTATACATAGTAATATATTGACACAATAAGCAGGACTTACCCGTGCAGACTCCCACTGATCTTCATCCATGGTTGGCGGCGGACATGAAAGACCAGGGATGTCGATCAATTTCTGGCACAATTCTGTCTCAATGCAGGCAAGAGCTTCGTGACACTGCTCCAGCAGAGAAAAATAGGCTGGGGCGCTAAGACCTTCGGTGGCTATAAATGGCGCGCTGCTAACGGCTGCCATCTTAAAGGCTTCGAACACAATACCTCTATTTAGAAAATCTTTAAGCGGATTTCGGCCAAATCTGGCCTGTAGGCACAGATTTCTCCCAAATTGAAATAGAATTTCCTATTTCTCACCCAAACCTGCTGTCCAGATGTCACAGTTGTTGAATACATACAAATAACTGAATCTGTAGAAAATGAAAATATATCTAGAATCTTGGAGGCAAGTAACAAAACGTTCAGGCAGGAAGGCAAAGATATTTCAGGATCACGACATTCTATTTTCTTTTTTATCTGGAATGAAACCAGGGTAAATTTTGGACTACTAATGTGGATACTAAACTAAGTAAACTTTCTTTCTTGATTATAAAGACTAGCTCAAAGAAATGGCAGAAAATCAATCCCTGTGATGAACGACAATATTAAAGAATTTCACGGAACAGTGTCAAGAAATTTCACTTATGGCTCTAAACACATGAACTAACCTTGAAGCTTGCAGTGCATGAAATCTATGGAAAAAAGCTTTAAATTCTTGAACGAAACCCCAGCCACTACTGTTTCTACGCAATTTAATTACCTCAAAACCTGAACAAGTGATCAGGAGTGCCTATATTCCAAATACCGATCGAGGTTAAAATTGTGAATACTTTGCCAAGTATTGTATGTGATAACGCGAGCAACCGTTATATAATGGGATGGACGTGCTTGTCATATACTTGAATGTCGGCGTCCAGGTAAATGAGCTTGCTGTATTCTTCAAACTGCATTATCACAAGCCCCGTAAGACAAAAAGCAGTCTCGCTAATTCTAGAACTCGTTCTCTCCTTAAATCCAGAAATCTATGCCATGAATGATGAGCAGGAACGCCATGAATTTCCTGCATTCCCATTTCCATGGCTATGTAACGGGCAAGATCTGCACGTGCCTCGGCTAACTCTCTCTGCAACTGTTGCACTTCACCTCGCAGAACTGAGATCGCTCCCACGCAACCACAAACGGTGTCTTTCACTCTCGCCTGTGCTTCGTACGCCAACGAACTGATTGCATCTTCTCTCTGGTGGGGAGGTAGCTCATTCAGCAGCTTGCTGATGTTGCTTGCCCCAAAGATTTTATGAACGCTTGCAAACTTATGGGGTTGCTCCGATGGAAAATATGGTGCAAAAATGCACTCTGCGATGCACTTCCAAGAAAAAACTAAGAGATTGAGTACAAGCTGGTAACAGTCTCCTTGCACCAGAGGGTGCTGGGAAGAAGGCAATCGAAAAGCACGAGAGTCTAGCTCAGTAAGCATACAAAGGGGTAACAACCATCAGAGGGAGGCGGGCATGCAAGATATATTACTGCCATTTAAAGGATTTCTGGATGCTCGGTAATGAAGGTAGCTGGTCGATGAGATACGTGGCGAGCGGGCGCCAAAAGGATCATGCATAGACGGAGATGGTTCTGTACAAAAGAGTCACGCACCTGTTATAAGAGGATTGGCCCGCCATGTTCTATATTCTAATAGGGTCAGTGGGCATCGAGATGGGCCCGGGTAGCTCATAAATCGGTGTGCGCTGGGGCAAAATCCAAACATTTGCACGGAGTTGGAATGAATAAATTCCATGTATCATATCAATACGATAGTGTAATGACAACTGGGTTAATATAGATTACTCCTTTCTTTTTTTTACGGGTTTTATGATTAAACTTTGCAAATATCGTTCATTAATGATTTCTGAGATCTTCATTCATGCTATTTTTTGTATGGTAATTTCGATGGCTCGTATTGTCTCTGTTCTATGAGGCTCGCATTATAATAGTTGGTTAATATCACTACGTAGAAGACCCTAACCTTTGTTGACAAATGTCTTTCCTTCAAATATACAGTAGCTATTCTACCTACTTCAAATATACAATACCTATTCTACCTAACCTGCTGGAATGAGGATATATATATGTATATATACATATCACCGCTAAGTTTATAAACTTTCCTTTGCAATCCACATGTTTTCGTTTTGTACATATAATTATCATTGCGTGTCACCAGTTTTTATGTGAAGTCATCGAAACGGTATTGTTCATATCTATCAATACAATCAGATCGTTGCCGCATTTGCTACTGGGTCTCAACTAAGTAAACTGGTGGATATAGGTATGGGTCTACAGCTAAGCTACTGCGTCAATGGCTGAATCAATGGCTTAATCTACTGCATCAAACTCAGAAATGGCTGATGCGGGTGGTGTTGAAACCGGGTCTACGACTAGCTCTGCTGGTTCAAATGCTATTATTGGTATTGCTCCATCCACAGAGTCAAGCGCATCATCGACTGCTTCACCTGGTCCTCCTATAACTAGAAGGGATGTTGGGACTGGAATTGCTCTCGCTGGATCGCTGGTTCTCGACTAACCATTGCTCAGAATACGACGGCTTGCACACAGCAAAATCAAATCATCTTCCGCAGACGACAGCAACAACAACCAGATTTCTCCGCGCCAGAGTTTATTTACAACCTAACAAACACACTGCTTAAAGATTTGGACTTTTTGTTTGACTATTGGGCTGGGGCAGGGACTAGCTGCCCCGCAGCCCCTCTTGTTTATGTTGAAATCACTTTTTAGTTTTGGAATAAAGCCTAAAACTATTTCCAACTGTTTAAGGAGGGTGTAAGGTAATAGAATAATAGTTCAAGATCTTGTCATGAGTGGTCTTTCTTGAATAAAAATTTTGTAAAAATTATTTATATGCATGACAGAAAAGTTATATGTTATTAGAAAGTACATGACTACAAGGGATATTGTTATTTTAAACCTATTATTTATGTTGAAATCACCTTTTAATCTTGGAATAAGACCTAAAACTATTTCCAACTAGTTAAGGAGGGTGTAAGGTAATAGAATAATGGTTCAAGATTTTGTCATGAGTGATCTTTCTTGAATAATGGTGATAGATAAGTGAATTTTGATAAAGTTAGAAGGGTAAACACCCTAAAGTCTAACAATGTAATTTTTGGTGAGATCATTAATTTTTGTGATTTGAATATATTTTGAATAAATAAATAAATTTAGAACCTTCAAAAATCGAGAGACTCAATCTATATAGATTTAACAACTCAAATCTATTTGTGATGCAAGCCTTTTTTAAAATAAAAACAAATTTAATTTCTCTCATCCCTTGGTCATAAATTTACAATTATACATTTTCAAGTAACAAATAAATTATCATAAATTTTACCCTTCCAAACAAACAACCATAAATGTTTTTTCTAAATTAAATTAAATAACAATATCACAATAAATTATAAAACATGTTTTAATTGGATAATTATGTTCAAACTTTAACTTAAGTGAAACTTTTGACAATGCAGTGAATACTCTATGGTAGTCAAAATAAAATCAATAATTGAAATATCTCCTCTTTTTCATTTACATCACGTGTCTTTTGTATTCAACAATAATTTTGATGCCACATCAATAAATAATTAAATTAATTAAAAATAAGAAACGAATTTAATTTAAATAATTTAATTTAATTTTTTTTCTTTTTCTAAGTAAGTTTAATCTATTAATATGATACAAAAAGAGGTTACAGTGAGGCCTGGCCTCAGAAGTTCTGAGCATCATTCATCACACAGTAAGACTGTCTAGCGATGACTGCCCCAACAGAGGGGAAACCAGTCCAAGAAGGCATAAGAGCCTCAACAAAGGGGAAACCAGACCAAGAAAGCAAAATAGCCCACGCAGGGGTTATCAGTTTGATCACAAAACAACAAAAACATTCTAGACAGCAGAGTCCTAACCAGGAAACGCACAAACTTAACCATAACTGCCCAGTCAGCAAGACAAAAATCCACCTGGCAAACTCGACTCTTGGCTGCTAATTGTTAGTCTTAGAGGTTGTCCGGGGCCGATTCTTCCACAATCGGACACGCATATTTGTCTGAATCATCATCCTCGTCCGAAGTGCCATGGCCATGTGCTGGATGGACTCCCTCAATGTTGCATGCATCCACACGCGTTCCTGACGTGTCGCCATGACAAATGCCTGAGGCCTGCGTGTTACCAAGCCAGCCAATGCTTTACCATGTAGGGTGGCTCTATCTTTGTCTGCTCGCTGTTTACCGGGATTGCACCTACTCCTGTTGCTTGGTTTTGCTCTATTCGGCTCATCATTGTGCTCAAACAGAGGAGCTGGCGGTTCAGTTTCTTCAGTGAAAGTGATTGTAATGGTGGCTGTGATAACGGGGCGATTCAGGGAGCTACGAAAACGAAATTGCGTAGTATGGGGAGCATGATGCAGAGGAAGGGGGAAATTGGCACTGTGAACCGCCTCATCTCCTCTTCCTGTGCCTTGGAGCCAAACTCTTCCTCGTCCACTGTGGGTGTCTAGGTAATGCTCAGTGTAACTAGGCGGATTGGGGTTGTTAGCTGAGGAAGCAAGGGAGATCGAGTCGGGGCTGGACATTGCAGGTGAGCGAGTACTCCCGCCTCGAGTGCCACCTCTCCTACTTCGCATATGATGACAAATCATGGTGGGGTTGAAAACAGGGAAAATAGCAAAGGGGATGGTGGAGGAACTGCGTGGAGAATGGACAGAGAAAGAGTAGACCTGAGCTAAGTTGCAGAGACTAGTGTGGGAATAATGGAATCCATTGCCCAGGTCAATGCAACTTAATGACTAGCATCGGCTACCTATTACAGTGCGCACATAAGGCTCTCCAGCCTGCGGAGGACAAGCACAATGAATCGAGGGGGAGGAATTGTAGAATAGTTTGCAAGCTCCATAGTTATGAGTGATTTGGTTCTGTCTCGGCCTGTGCATTCATTAAATGGCGCTTTCAAGGTGCCTTGAATGCAATTCAGGTTGGCATAGGGAAGTTGCAGGTGGCCATGTAGCCAACCCTTCTACCGCTCGACTGTCTTATCATCATAATGACTTTGGTAATCACTCGCATCCAGGGATAATTTAATTTATTATATTCTATAAAAAAATTAATTAAAAATAAAAAACGATTGAGTAAAATAAATTATTAATTATTATTATATTTAAAAATAAATTATTATTATTATTATACTTTTATAAAATAAATAAATGTATTTTATAGATTAATATAAAATAAAGGAATAATGGTGCTTTTATACAGTGAAAATATATGTTTTATTATTATTAATATTTTATAAATTATAAATGTATTTTATAGATTTATAAAGTTGTGATTTAGTGAAATATATGTTTTATTTAAAATTTGGTTTTTGTTTTAAAATAATAGGTTTTATTAATTTGTAAATTGAAAGAATTTTTTAGATAAGATAGTATTTTTTTTTATGTGTTACGGAATTTTTGTTGAAAATTATATTAAAATAATTGTTAATTGATAATATTTAAATCATAATATAATCATCTAATATATAACAGCTAATATACCTAAAATTAAAAATGAAAATTACCCTAAAAAAAAACCTCCAAACTCAATAATATTTCACTCAATCCCAATTAAAAAAAATTCAATTTTGAAAATTACACCATCAAAAACATCCAAAATTCAATTAAATATCCCCCAACATCCCTAACATGATTTTAGCTTCTGCTATTTATATATCAATCCAAAATCCCTACCGTACTTGGAATGTGAATTCAATAAAATACAACAATAATCATACTAACCAACCATCCCTGCATTCCACCGACCCTTCCTCCCAACCAATGCACTCCAATAAAAGAAGATTCGCTGTTCAAACACCAACATAGAGAACCAAAGTGCCCTTCATTGGATTCATTTAATATATACGCATTGAATATATACATTTCCATAAAACAGGTCTGGTAGGCGGCTCGACCATTCTTGGCTGCTGTTGAGCTTGTGTACGAGAGGAAAACAGCGGTATTGGGCTGCTGTTCTGTTCAGGAAGGGAGTCATCTGAAGTGGAGAGATAGAGATGGGGAGAGTCATGGCCCCAACCCTCTCCAAGCTCCTGCGCACAGCTGCAACGACGGCAAAACAGCCATCGTGGAATGCATTGGGGGCGGCCTGTGCGAGATCCGTATCGACTGAATCATACACCGACACAACACCCATCTCCGTAGAAACCAATCTTCCATTCACAACCCACCAATGCGAGCCTCCTTCCCGCATCGTGGAAACCAACGCCGCAGAGCTCATGAAATTCTACGCGGACATGTTTACGATGAGGCGGATGGAGATCGCGGCGGATTCCCTCTATAAATCGAAGCTGATAAGGGGTTTCTGTCATCTTTACGACGGGCAGGAGGCCGTCTGCATGGGTATGGAGGCCGCCATCACGAGGAAAGATTGCATTATTACGGCCTACAGAGACCACTGCCTCTTTTATGGCCGTGGAGGGACTCTGCTTGAGGTTTTTGCAGAGCTGATGGGCAGAAAGGATGGGTGCTCTCACGGAAAAGGAGGATCCATGCATTTCTATAAGAAGGAGAATGGATTCTATGGAGGGCACGGAATAGTGGGCGCCCAGGTCCCCCTTGGCTGCGGCTTGGCCTTCGCGCAGAAGTATTCCAAGGCGGAATCAGTTACCTTCGCGCTCTATGGAGACGGTGCTGCCAATCAGGGACAGCTCTTCGAGGCTCTTAACATCTCCGCTCTATGGAATTTGCCTTCTGTGCTCGTCTGCGAGAATAACCATTGTAACAGCTGCATCTCTACCTAGTTTTTATTTTATTTTTCTCTTTGGGATTTTAAGTATCAGATTTCTCTTTCATTTCTTGGATTCTTGGAAAATGTTCAATTATTGGGTAGCAATTCTTATATTATATTATTACTGATTTCGCATTAGATTGATCTGGGGATCTATGGACCGTCTATTATTTTATTTTTTGTATTGTGGTACAACAGCAATAGCGACAGATTTGAACCTTGCTTGCAAAATAACCTAAACAAGAAAAGCTTTTACCGATTTACCCTGGCCTAATCCCCCTTCAATTTTATCTTATTTGTTTAAAAAAATTGTGTTTGAGAAAAAAATAATTTGATGTAAAACCAGAGCACCATGTATCAATACACAGGTTTAATCTCAAAATAGACTTGTCCAATTCAACCTATCAGAGTATTCCAACACTCATACCAAAACCAAAGGTGGATTATGCATAGATATTTGCTTAATTGTCCACTTGGTATGTAGGTGTAATCAGAAAACATAAACGTAGCAAAAACATATCTTAAACTTTGAGGGCTGACTTGCATGCTGGATTTGTAAAGCGGGGCTTTGATAATGATTTGGCCTTTGCAGTGAGATGCACTTCCTCTTCTGTGTAAACGGGAGGCTGACATGGGAAAACTTCGTCCATGATAATTTCCAGGAAACTGTGAATTTTCATCTGGCAGGTTTCTTCCTCTCTGTTTCCTTTTCAGAAACAGGACATAATGCAGCAGAGCGTAGACTCTCAAATAAAGCAAGAACCTTTTCCCGAACAGGGTACACTGGCCAGAGTTTTGTTCCTCTTCGTCTCTCAAGCATTCTCCAATACCAACCAAAACATATCTCCAATACCAACCAAAACATAATAAATATTTTCGTTTGATAGCCTCTTGTGTTTTGGCTTCATTGGGCTGGAGGAAATCACTTATGGGCTGGACAGAGCCATACCAGACCGAGCCATAAAATTTGCAAACATTCGTAAGAGTGAAAAGGATTTGGCTTTTGCTCCTTCCCTTTCTTTGCACCCGCACTGGATTGACATCTTGGCTTTCTAGGCTTCGCCATGAGAAACTCTCTTTGCTCGGGAGTCAAGAAACTCATCTTGTCTTTCTTCTTTGGAAATTATCACTTCAAGTTTCAATGCTGTTTAGTGACTTATGTTATGACTCATATATGATATGGCGTAACTTGTGATTTTGCACTTAGCAGAGTTGCATCCACTTTTCTGTGTAAATTATGATATACTTCTTTGCAAACATTGCTACCTCATTTATGATTATCTAAAGGCTGTCTACTTAAATTGCCTATGAACACAAGCTCATTTTCACTTGCATTTCTGAAGTATGTTCAACATATTTTACGCATTTGTTAAGCAGAGAGGCTTCGGAAATATGTAGAATTTGTAAAATTTAGGGCCTTTAAGATCTAAAAGGTAGATTCACCAATGATAGGGTTGGATATTTACTTCATCCTTTAATAAGTTTTAAATTGTTAGAAAACAAAATCTACACGAGTCTTATCATAAATCAATTTCCTTCAAATTTCTTTGAATTATAGGTACAAGAAATGGAAAACACCTTTCATGTCCAAGTATTCCTCATTGACCAGCAACACACAAGTTTTGGAGTGAAATAGAATCATCACTTATTGAAAATTGAATTCAAGAAAAGCCTGTTGTCAAGTACTGAAATTAAAATGCTTCAATAATAGTACATGGAGAGCTGGGGCAATTAGGTCCAGCCTGGGCAGTTGAGCAAAGTGTTATTTTCCCCACCTGTGCTCAATTCCCACAAGTGACATGTTGAGCAATTAACGAGTATCTTGTTGTATTGGTCTTGAGCCTCGAAGAATCTGGTTCATCGTGGGTACCATCCTGAGAATCTGGGGAAGTTCCTGGTGGGTTTCCCTGGGATATGTATCTCATGGAAAAGAAAAGAAGAGAGAAAGAAAGTACATGGAGAGCTGCCTTTATTTTTCTGTATGCTTGAAACATTAATTTGAATACTTATTCTAGTCTTTCACTACTTGGACATATGGTACTGCAATCTGAGATTATTTATTGCATTCTATGAAGGATTCTTACGGCATTCTGTTGTATATTTATTACAGATGGAATGGGAACAGCAGAATGGCGAGCTGCGAAAAGCCCAGCGTACTACAAGCGAGGAGATTATGCTCCTGGCCTTAAGGTCAGATTTCTTTACAAGAACCTTTATATAACATTATTCATTCAGAGTTTCAGTGATTATCATTCTCAGACGCAATTCAGGCATGCCTTTCGCAAATTGGCACTCAATGTTGTGGATCACAAGTGTAAATAATCAGGGAAAATTAGCCATTTACCTTTCTAACTCTAATTTTTATTAGGCTTGCAATTCTATATAGCTTTGTCTGTTTTGTACAGTCCATATCACTTCTCTAATCTTCGCAGATCTTAAAATTGTTCAAGTATTTTCACAAATGCCAGACTGTTATATTGAGTAAAATTTCTGTGAATATGTAAATCCTTTCTTCTGCAGCTTTTCCTGACTTTATGGGCAGTCTTTTGCTGAACATGAAATAAAGGTCTCACATTATTGTCTGTTTGAATCTGTTTGCCTTTAACTGGTTGTTGCCATATGTTCTGTTTGACATTCAGTGCGAGCAGAGTTTGTTGTAACAGCTGAATTTTTCACACATGTCTTCCATAGCCCACATCTATGGGAGGAAAAGATCAGTATTGCACAGGTTGAAATAGTTTGCCCGTTTACTTTTATTGCTGTTTTGATAGGTTGCTTATTTGTTTTTGATAGATTTGTGTTGATTTCTAAAATTTGTGCACATGTAGAGTGTAGATATGGAGAGATGCTATGATGGAGTAGGATCCTTCCAACTTTGAGAAGGGACATGTGGAGTAGTTATGGCGAGATACCATGATGGAGGATACTTCTAGCTTTCAATAGATATCAACGTAGGTATGACAAGATGCCATGATAATTATTCTTTTAGCTTTGAGGCGGCACTTGTAGAACAGGTATGGAAAGATGCCATGATGGAGGAGTATCCTTCGATCTTTGAATAGGCACATGCAAAACATGTATGGTGAGATGCTCTGATAAAGTATCCTTCTAGCTTTGAGGAGGCTAATGCACAATAAGTATGGTAAGATGGTACTTTGATCTTTGAATAGGCACATGCAAAACACGTATGGCGAGATGCTATGATAGAGTATCCTTCTAGCTTTGAGGAGGCTTATGCACAATAAGTATGGTAAGATGCTATGTTGGAGGAGTATGCTTCCATGTTTGAAGATATTTTAGAGCAAGTATGGTGGGATGCCATGATGGAGGGGTATCCTCATAGCTTTGAGGTAGGACATGCAATGCATGAATGTTGACGTGCTATGATGTAGGAGTATCATTCCGATTTTGAAGTGGCGCATGCAAAGTTGGTATGGTGGGATGCCCTTTGGGAAATTATTCCAAAACTTTCTCAAGAATTGGTGATTGATTTCTAGGTTGTAGCTGATGGGTGGTATTGAAGAGTACCAAGATAGGCTTGTTGTTGAAGGATTGTCTCAAGAAGAGGGATTTGGCTTTGTTGAGGCTTTTGCTTTAATTCTTGGATGTTGTGAAGTACATGGGAAAGATTGACTTTTTTGATGGTTGATGAGGGCCCCTAATGGGCTAATGAATGCACTATGATCTTGGTGTTTCATGATCTATGACTTGTTACCATTGTTGGGATTTTTCAAGATTTGTGCTAATTTATCTATTGGTTTCTTGATAGATAAGATATGATAAATGGATTAATGTCCAACATACGACCACAAAAGTAGGTCAATAGGATTGTGATATGTACAATAATGTCTGTAAACGACAATGCTAAAGTGGCTCCTATATAAGACAAAAACTAGGAAATAAAAGATTACTAATCTAAAACCCTAGATAACCAACTCCAAAGAATGGAGAGATAGTCTATGAGAAGGATATACAGGATGAGTGGCTCATTGGCCTATAATACTAGTTGTACGAGGCAATCCTAGGTCATTAGAACTCTCTTTCCTAACATCTGAGGTTGAATGGAGAAAACTCAGTATAGATGTTTGTCTAGAAGAATAACGGGGTGAGTGGCTTGAGCAAATACTGTGGGACTATCTGCAAAGAAAGCCTTGTCGCTGAGGTTTAGAAAGTCTTAATGCGGGATTGACTAACTGCTGGAATGAGGTCTTGTTTGGGGGCGCCTCATTGATCTCACTAGGATAGGAATGGAACTCAATGCACTCACGAATCTAGAATTATTTGTCTCCATCCGTTGCTTGGTGCCTTGGATTGATAGCACTGTAAAAAATGAGGTAATTTGTTGACTAGAAGTTGATCTTTGGAGTGGATGTGGCTAAAGGATGGAAGTGCAAAAGTGAAGAGTTTCTTGCATATAAAGGGCCAAGCATTTCTGGTTAGGGTATCTAAAGAATCGACCAAATGATTGTATCTCGCGGCAAAGGCAATGTAACCGCCCTTGGATCTAATGGACACTATAAGATGAAGTGCTCCTTTGTCTCTACCTCTTGGAGATGGCATCACTAGCATATCTTGTTTGAGCGACTACTTTGGTGATCATTCTTAGTCTGTAATTTATGAGTCCCAATTGTAGACAAGAATGATGTGTCTATCGTGTGTCTACATTTCCATTCATGGCCTTTATCTAGTGGCCGTAACCCAACCTAGGGGGGATCTAAGTGACCCTTAAACACTGCTTGTAGATGTCCTCTCCAATGATCATGTTCAACTCCTATTGCATAGGTCGAAGGTGACTAGGTGCATCTAGGGAATATTTGAAATGGGGGAGGTGATCAATCATAATGCCAACAAATGCTAGAAGATATGAGACACCACCATACCACTATTGGGGACGAACCAAAGAATTGGTGGATGTAATTGACTTCGATGACTAGTAGGCCAAGTATGAATATTGGTCTTGTACCTTTACAATATTGGCTAAAGCTTTGAATGCGGTGCAAGAGAGAGATGAGGCCAAACACCACCTTGAGCCAAAAGGGATAAGCACCAAACTCTACAAGAAAGATGGGCTAGGTCAGTCACTACTTGCACCTGATGATACATTTTTCTTGGTCTTATGATTTTTCATTAAAAGAAGTCCTAAACAACTCATGATGTGGTGTGAGAAGAATTTGGTTTGTGAAGTCGACACAATGGAAATTGGTGGTTAGTTGATTCCTAGCCTGCTGTAGATATTCTACTGGATAATTTGTCACAATAGATCTACTAAAATTTATTTGAAAATCTGAAATCTACCCTATGAGGGTTAAATTTCCCTTAGATTTGTAGTTGCACCTGATGATACATTTTTCTCGGTCTTATGAGTTTTCATTAAAAGAAGTCCTAAACAACTCACGATGTGGTGTGAGAAGAATTTGGTTTGTGAAGTCGACACAATGGAAATTGGTGGTTAGTTGATTCCTAGCCTGCTGTAGATATTCTACTGGATAATTTGTCACAATAGATCTACTAAAATTTATTTGAAAATCTGAAATCTACCCTATGAGGGTTAAATTTCCCTTAGATTTGTAGTTGCACCTGATGATACATTTTTCTCGGTCTTATGAGTTTTCATTAAAAGAAGTCCTAAACAACTCACGATGTGGTGTGAGAAGAATTTGGTTTGTGAAGTCGACACAATGGAAATTGGTGGTTAGTTGATTCCTAGCCTGCTGTAGATATTCTTTTGGATAATTTGTCATAATAGATCTACTAAAATTTATTTGAAAATCTTAAATCTACCCTATGAGGGTTAAATTTCCCTTAGATTTGTAGATTCCTTAATTATTGTGTTATGCTTATGCATAGAACATTGAAAATAGAGAACAACGAAATAAAACTCACAAACCACAATGAACACAAGATGTGATCTAGGAAACCCTTATGGGAGAAAACCTCGCTGGAAGGTGAGGTTGCTCTGCTCTCTTTTTATGAATGGAAATGGATGCAAGTACAAAGGAGTGAGATCTGTGGCTCGTGGGCTACTACAATACACAAACCTTCTTTGTTTGTTCTCTCTCTCTATCCACTCTTAGCTTAGCTACTTTGCTTATTTATGGAAAAATGGGAACCCTTTTTCCTCTTGGTGGCCCGATTATAGTGTTGAAGAATCTAGGGCAATTAGTATTAGTAGGATTCTTCTAGGCTTGATAACAATTTGTGAAGTGCTTTTACAGTTTATCTTAGCTTGATCTACTTCTTATTATTAGTGTGTGTGTTTACTTCATCAAACTGCTACCAAAAACAAAGAGACAAGAACACAAGATGTTTGGCTTTCTGCCAAGGCCAAAACCTCTCCCTCTTGGAGAGGAAACCTGCACAAAATTCTTCTTATAGAGATTCCAATTGACGAACACCAATACCATAACCCTTGATCTACTAGGCCACTCCAAGACCAAGTCACAATCCTTCTTACTGTTGAGATTATCATCAACACTGCTGCTTCATCGAGTTCATCATTCATGCACCTTCATTGAGAAATTCATCACAATAAGGAGAACATAGCTGCTGCACCATATCTTCTTTTAGATCATTACCATGGAGGCCCTAGAACTTGATAATATTTACTTGTCATGACTATTTCGAGAATACATCACCATGGGATCACTGAGCTCCTTCTTAACCGAGACTGTGAGAGTATGTTGAGAGTGTGTACCCCTGTAATGCCTGTCTGAAACCACAGGGATCCTTCTCCTCACCGAAAACACTCTACTTCTTCATTTGAGATTTTTTTGCCTCTTAACTTGACCGAGATTTCAGAGAGATATATATGAAGTTGCAGAGGCTTATGCGAAGTTCTCTACACTCCTGTAATGCGGATTTTAGACCCTAACTGACCTCCGAAAATCTCAGACAAACCGAGTTCTTCACTGAGTTTTTGCAGATACCCCAGCTGGGTATAAATAGTGGTTATGTCTCCATTTTTGAGCCGACTTTAACAAGTGAACCATTGTGTCTTTTATATGAGCTGACATGACATTTATATATATATTTGAGGCCGACATGATGTTCTCCTTATCATTTTGCTTGTAGAATCTTTGTGCTTGCTTTGGAGGGTTGTGCTTAGTCTTGGAGGGCCGCTCTAGGCTTGTATACATTTTACATAGGCTCATGTAGAGCTCCTTATTCATGGCTTTGACTCTTTGACCTTAAATATAAATCCTAAGGCTCTCAATGGGAGCCATCTATAAAACCTCTTGCTCATGAAACCCATGCAACAAGGAATAATAAATTTATTTTCTTGTTTTACAAGAATCATAATTACAATGTCATGAAAACCGAACCTAGTTAGAGTTTCTTCAAAACTCCCTCTTAACTAGGGAGGTATTCATGATGGTACTTGGTCATTCTCAATTTGAAGAATTTCTCATAAGAAGAATCGGATTGGTAATCCCATCTGTATAACATCATATCAATCAACATTGTCATAGTGCAAGGCCTTGACTGACAACTCCATTTCTCTACAAGACCATGAGCTACAATGCTAGAGAGACCAATGATTTATAGACACCTTCATCATTGTCTCTCAAGGTTCATACCCACCCGGGTGTTCACTGAATATGACCTTCTAGGACTATTCTTATCATGGGTTCCCAACCCTCAAAGAATATCGATCCTCTTGCCTACTCTTATCTTGGATGCCCTATACATCCTCAAAGAGTATCAGATGTCAGATGATTACCCAACCCTCCATTCTTTCTTCCCAGGTGAAGACAATAATGATGTGTCTATCGTGTGTCTACATTTCCATTCATGGCCTTTATCTAGACTTACAACTGTTAGTCCTGGTCTAGTGCATGACACATGAAATAGAAAAACACAATTGTCACTCCTTTGTAATCAGGGGTGATTTAAGTCGAGCTCCCCCTTGATCAGGGACTTGTCAGAGCTCCCTCTTAGCTAGGGACTCATATATATCGACAACTTCTTCTTTGTGGGTCCTTCAGTTGCTTGATCAACTTTTCTCCTTAATGTCATGAAATCTCGTTGAGCTTCTTCCTTGTAGGGCATTAGCCACCCATCACTTCCCTTCTTGGTTCGTTATGTCATTCCTTTCTTCATGGAAAGTGGCCTTCTTGATACATATCTTGAACCTTCGTCATATGGCTACTTCTTCCTCATCATGTTTTTTTCAGGAATTTCCATCCACCACATGAATGCTAGTTATACTTGTACTTACAACTCTTGTGCCAGTAGCCCTGCATGAACTCATCCAGATATTATTCAAGAAATCAAAACATAACATTAAATCAAATTGTACCTTTCGAGATGGTTCTTCATCATGACATCTTCCTATAGGTATCAACATCTTGCATACATGTTGACACATCTCCCAAAGATATCCATTGTCAAGGGTCTTCATCTTTTTTAGACTTTCATTAGAGTCTTCATATCTTTTGAGGAGATTTCCTAGTCAAATCTTCCTGGTCTTTTGGATGTTGATCACCTTCATCATGGTTGCATATCTCACGATCCCTTCCTTCCTCGCACATTCCATTTCCAAGAGCTTTCAATCAAAGTTTCTTAGTCAACTACCTCATACTTCATATGAGGACATATTATGTTGATTTCATCTAGTGTGACTTATGCCTTCCTGCATTCTTTCGGAGGAGAAGGTCCTTTTTCTCTTGATCATGCTTCTCAAGATAGAAGTAATGATCCATGTTACCTGCAACCATATGACATGACATTATAATATTAAATACAAGCATACATACCTCATTTTACCTTTAGGTCATCTAGGCTTCTTCCAAGAGCTTCCTTGATTACCAATCCCTTGATCTGCTCCATGTCATCATACCATTATCTCATGAATTCCATAAGTTGGAGTTCCTGATGAAACACTTGCTTCCTCTCTAGATTAGTGAACCCTCTGATGAGGATTCCATCAAAGAACCTTGAGGATCTTGCATATCCCCATCTGGCAAATGTTTCCTTTTGCCTTGATGTATGATGGGCCTTGTCCTGGATGACATCTGTCTTTCCTTCAATGTTAAATGAGTTTCCCAAGAGCAATATCCTTCATGTTTGACTGCCATGGATTATGTCCCTTTTGTCCTTCATGATTCCCATGGTGATGTCACAGGCTTTTGCTTCTAATGCTTCCATGATTCCATGATGAATCTTATTATCATTGTCACAAGATCTAGGAGCTTATGATGGGACCTTTTTGTGAGGGATACTATCTTACTCATAGGAGAGATTTGTTACTCCCTCTTTCCTTGGCCCTTTTCTTCAGCTTCCTCCATCTTTCAGTGGTATGAGCTTCCAAAATCTTTCTATTGAATCTTAACTATGCTTATTTTGCCAACCTTGCCTTCGTTTTCTGCACATGGTTGAGTTCTTTTAACCTTCAATATTTTTGCCATCAACTTGTCCTTCTCTATCTTGCATAGAGACTACAAGTTGCTGAATGAGGTATAGCCTTCTTGTTCATGGATATTTGTTACCTTGCCAGTGCAGCAATGATGGTTGTCTTCATTCCTAGATCTTATATATAAGACCTTGTGAAGATATCCTACATCCTTTGATGCCTTTTTACTTTCATGTAGATCAGATTTCATTTGACCTTCTTTATTGCACCTTAAGAGAATGAGTTTATCATCTAGATCACTTTGATGTCTCCAATTTTGCTATGTGAGGGAATCTTTCATAAATATCCCTTTTCATAAATTCAGAGGAGACCTTTTGATGACTTCAGCTACTTAGAGGACTATGTCTATTCTCCTTCTTCACGCAAGGAATCTTGATAACCCATCCAATTTATAGATGTCCTTGCAATCATGAAGTCATTTAACCAAACTTGAATATAGAATGAAAATATACTTACTTGTCATGTGAAGATGAAATCTTCACCTTGATGCTTTCTTGAATGATCTCCTTCAATGAGATTCTTGCTTGAGCTGCTTGGTACAATAGAGTTCCAGAACCTTTCTTGAGACTTCCTTGCACTGTTCAGCACCAAGCATTACTGCCTTTTATGATATGTTGAGATTATTTGATTCCTTGACTGTGTGGGTATGGAATCGAAATCAAGAATTTTGAGAGCACTATCATGATGTCCACTCAAGATGTGGCATTGTGTTCTCCTTTTGGAGTGATATCGCTATAATGTATGTTGTGACTGTATATCTTTGTAACCTTGTTGCAATGCTCCTTGCTGGAGTAGAACCTTGCTTGAGTTGACTAGAATGAGCAAAGATCTTTGTGGTCTTCGAGCATTGTTCAATACCAATCATTGAAACTGCGTAAGTCATTAAGATTGCTGTGGTATGACATGGGTTGTAATGACACCCATATTTTGAGGCTAGCACCAAGACTGTGAAAGGTACTGTGTTTTCCTTTTGTTGTAGTGTATATTAGGACTGCTTCTTGGATTTTCAACCTTCTCCAAGATGATAATCTTTGACTTTGAGTTATCTTGCTTTGTAGTCATATTGATAAGGTTCTTGGTGACCTTTTTGATGATGACTGTGGAGAAAAGGTTCTTTGTTGATGTAGACTGCTTGTTGTAGGCTTGATCCTCGACAAAACCCTTAACCTTACTTTGATGCCCTTCTTGAGGACTGATCCTTGTATGTCTCTTTTGCTGCCCTTCCTTTGACTTCTACACCTTAGCTTTGATTCCATGTTGAGGACTCTAGGGCAATTAGTATTAGTAGGATTCTTCCAGGCATGATAACAATCTGTGAAATGATTTTACAATTGATCTTAGCTTGATCTTCTTCTTCTTATTAGTGTGTGTGTTTACTTCATCAAACTGCTACCAAAAACAAAGAGACAAGAACATAAGATGTTTGGCTTTCTGCCAGGGCCAAAATATCTCCCTCTTGGAGAGGAAAACCCGCACAAAATTCTTCTTATAAAGATTCCAATTGACGAACACCAAGAACATAACCCTTGACCTACTAGGCCACTCCAAGACCAAGTCACCAATCCTTCTTCTTACTGTTGAGATTCTCATCAACACCCCTGCTTCACTGAGTTCATTATTCATGCACCTTCACTGAGATATTCATCACAATGAGGAGAACATAGTCGCTACACCATATCTTCTCTTAGATCATTACCATGGAGGCCCTAGAACTTGATAAATATTTACTTGTCATGACTATGCCGAGAATACATCACTGTGGGATTACTGAGCTCCTTCTTAACTGAGACTGTGAGACTATGTTGAGAGTGTGTACCCTTGTAATGCCTGTCTGAAACCACAGGGATCCTTCTCCTAACTGTAAACACTGTACTTCTTCATTCGAGATTTTTGTGCCTCTTAACTTGACCGAGATTTTAGAGAGATATATGCGAAGTTGCAGAGGCTTATGCGAAGTTCTCTACACTCTTGTAATGCAGATTTCAGATCCTGTAACTAACCTTCGAAAATCTCAGACAAACCGATTTCTTCACTGAGTTTTTGTGGATACCCCAACTGGGTATAAATAGTGGTCATGTCTCCATTTTTGAGCCGACTTTAACAAGTGAAATGTTGTGTCTTTTATATGAGCCGATATGACATTTGTATATATATTTGAGGCCAATATGATGTTCTCCTTATCATTTTTCTTGCAGAATTCTTTGTGCTTGTTTTGGAGGATTGTGCTTGGTCTTGGAGGGCTGCTTTAGGCTTGTATACATTTTACATAGGCTCAAGAAGAGCTCCTTATTCACGACTTAGACTCTTTGAACTTAAATATAAATCCTAAGGCTCTCAATGGGAGCCATCTAGAAAACCTTTTGCTCATGAAACCCATGCAGCAAGGAATAATAATTTATTTTCTTGTTTTACAAAAATCATAATTACAATGTCATGAAAACCGAACCTAGTTACATTTTCTTCAACATATAGCACAACTTGATCGCCTACTAATGGTTAAGTTTGACTCCCTCAACTCTTAACTAGAGTTACAAAATTGACTCTTCTATAGTCTTCTTCATCATAATCATGTGGCTAGCCTTTTTTCCATGAATAATGGGGGCTAACATGGCATCCTCTTAAATCATGGTGGTAAAAACAAGAAGGTCAACTTCCAAGCAGCATAGCTTTTTGCAGAAAACCACGCTCTGCTGAAAAAACTTGGTCCAAACTTGTTTTTTTTTTTGCTTGAGATGCTAAATTCCTTCACTTTTCTCCTCTCTTGCCCTTGTAGATGAGTTCTCCGCCTCTTTAGCTCTCACTTTTTCCCTTTGTCTGGAAAATGAGCAAAAAAAACGAATTTAGCTTTAAAGGTTCACTGTTTTCCGCCCAGACGATTTTTACTGATCAGATCGTGATTTTTTCACGATTTTTTGAAAATAAAAAAATCCCCGATAACATCCGCTGATAAAATCGTTACCTTGAAAAATCGTGATTTTTTTAAAACATCGCGATAAAATCGCGATGTTCGTAACACTGCTATTTTTCACCTTCCTATCAGCTGGTAATTGATACAAAATTTCAACAAGGATTCACACATGAGACACTTATTTTGGGTCAAGTTGACCTTGGAAAAAAAAACCCCACAAACCTCTTGGGGAAAACCGGTCTTCAAAGGAGGATTTTAATTGCTTGAGAAATTAAGACTAAGTACATAAAATAAACACAATACTTGTTTCCCTTTTCAGCTATAGCATTAAATGCAAATTTCTGGAAATTTGTGCCCACTGTAATTTTCATATTTTCACAAAATCTCATGCCTAAAATTTCTGCATTTTCTCACAGCTCAGCGTTTTGAATTTAGTGCCCAAATTCTGCCTCGAAATCAGTGCCAACTGCTGCTCGATTTCTGTGCAGAAGAGTGACTGCTGTGCCTTGATTTTCATGCCAGAAGACAACTGCAGACCTCGAAATTCATGCTACCTGTAGCAGCAGTCCCAAAAGTCAGGTCTTGAATTTCGGGCCTGAACAGTGCTGCGTACTCCCTTGAAATTCATGCTTGCTGCCTCGAAATTTGTGCTGTGAGTTTGCTGCTGCGTTTCTCAATTTTTGTGCAGCCTCTCCTTGAAATTTGAGCTGCTGTTCCTCAATTTCTGTGATGCCTCTTTCTCCTAGAAAATTGTGCCCTAGCTCAACTCTCCTCGGAATTCAAGCCCTCCTTTCTCTGTTGCAGTTTCTCCTTGAGGTTTTCTCCTCATGCTCTCTAAAGTGTGAAGTGAAGAATGAGATCTCTTTTCTCTCTTTTGTCTCCTTGGAAAAGATTGAATCCTTAAACCTAGGATCCAATGGTTGAGATTTAATCTCCAAATCTCAAGATGTGTGGTTGAGATCAATTCTCCCAAATGACCCCCCTCATACATTGGCCCCATCACTTAAAAGTCTCTTAGTATTTTTAGTTTTTCCAAGTTGTGTACCTTTTCTATTTTTCTAATAAAGTGATTTTTCAATTCATATTAATATTAGAAAAGTACACTATGTACTTTATACACAAAGTCACTTTATAAAGTACAAGTGACTTTAATATTAGAAAAAGTACATGGTACAACACTTCTACTTATCTTTTTCACCCATGACATTAATTTAACTCATAAATGTCATTGAGACAAAAGTCCATTAATGTGCTCACTAGGGTTAAAAGGGATAAAAGCCTTGTAACACCTATCCTTGGGAGTATTTTCAATAGAATCTTGTATTAGAACCTAGAAAGGCATTTTTGCTTAGTGTCTTGGTTTTGGGGGGCTCCCATTAGATGAAATACTAATTTACTTGGGAATTCATACGTTGTAGTGTCTTCATTGCAAATGTCCTAAAACCCTGAAGCATTTGTTTTGGTTTTTCCTATTAGCCAAACCTGCATAGGCATGGGTGAAGTCTCTATGCCAACAACATCTCTCTGCCTCCTTATCTTGATGGGTTGCCTTGCTTGGTGATTGGATGTGCTGGGCCTTCAATTTCCATTCCTTTATTTGCTTAGTGGGGTTGAAGTTTCATTTTGGATATGGAAAAAGAGGAATAATGGTTTATTTAACTTTGTTGCCACATTAGGCTAGTCTTGGTGTGGTGGCAATCTAATTTGTTCCAGCTTAACCTTATAGATTGAGGTGCAGTTAGGCAGCTAGGCTACATACACTTGGAGATGGAACACATATAGTGGCTTCTAGGCTATTTGCATGAGGCCCCTTGTATTATGAGCTATGTGCCTCTTGATCCAATCCTTGCTCGTGATCATGCTTCCTCCGACCTGCTTCCATAGGTTCTTTAGCAAGCAGACGTTGACATTGGGTTGATGGATTGGTTCACGAGCATTGTGTGTGTGGGCACAACATCTTTGTGGGCCCACCCTGGCATGTGGACAAAGCATTTTTTACTTGGATGGGACATGTAGTCTGTGGAGGCTGGTTTGCAATTATTGGATGAGGCCCAGCCTTAGATGATAATGACCAGTCCCTGCCTCCAGGGCAGTTGAGATTAATGTTTACTGTTTGTTGTTTTATGATGTTTTGGTTTTCATATTGTGGAGGGTGAGCACTTTGATAGCGTGTAGGTGTTTTGACTGAAGCCAGCCCATTTTTTGAATTTGACCCTTGTGTGTTTTGGTTATCACCAGCCCATTTTTGAATTTGGCCCTTGCTTGTTTTGGTTATCACCAGCCCATTTTTGAATTTGATCATTGCTTGTTTTGGTTATCACCAGCCCATGCTTATGTTACATTTTTCTCTGCTTGTGTGTCTGCTTAGGCACTCCCCTCCTTTTGATTGTTTTTTTTACAGATTGATCTCATTAATAGGCAGAGGAAGCTTTTTTTTCAAGATTTTTTATTTATTTATAAGGATTCCCACATATTTGAGATTTGCTCAATAAGATGGTAAGCTCCCTGACATATAGAATAAAAGGGATGTCTGTGCTTCTGAAATCCAAGTACAAGGAAACTTGAAAAATTTGCATGACTGCAATTGTCTCTTTCTGCGGAAAGTGGAGAGAAATAGGGAACAATTATCTTTTGCATGCTACAATGGATAGAAAACTGATCACAGACCTATCTTTTGAAATTCGTACCAATAAAGTTATTGTGCTGATTAAGGTAGTGATGGAATTCATCATAACTTATCAATCATCTTAATAGTGAATTGTTTGATCCCTTTCAACTTGAATGGATAGTTTCTACACTAAAATTTCAAACTCTCTTAGGTCAATTGAAAACATGGTTGTGACATAATTTAAGGATTGAAAAATTTCATGCAGTGATAACTTCTGGGAAGTTTTTAACCTACTTTAGCATTGGTCCAACTCAGCATTGCTGAATAATGTAATTTACCCCAATCAATGTTGACTAAGCTAGTGATAAGATGAATATAAAGCAGAGTAATGGATCGTTAAATTTTATGTGGCCAAACTTTTGCCGATCAGTTCCTATGATTTGGTCCTGGTTGGGAGATGCTCTGAAATCTTATTTTCTTTCTTCATTTTATCGATATGTTTGTAATTTTACAAAGAAGTTTAAGTTGTCCCTGAACTAACATGCTGTTTGCAATGTTGCATGCATCATTGTAACCTATTATCATCATGATTGCATGGGCAGTTTCTATACTAACATGTTTGCATGCATTATCATAATCTATTGAGTGCATGGGCATTTTTACTAATTCAATTTAGCTGAGATGTATAGAACAAAATTAAAGGACACGCTGATACTAGTTTTGGTCTTATAGCATATTTTGATTACACAGGAATTTTGTTGTTTTGATTTTTTTAAAGTATATAATGCAAATAACGCTTCCCGGGTTTATTTTTGGTCTTACTAGGTTGATGGTATGGATGTATTTGCCGTGAAGCAAGCTTGCAAATTTGCCAAGGAGCATGCACTAAAGAATGGGCCCATTGTAAGTAATTGTGTAGCTTTTAGTTCAATTTTTTATAAACAGCAAAGAAGATACTTTATCGATACTCAAATATCGGAATTAAATTATTAATACTATTTTAACTGTTCCCATTCCTAGTTCACAGGATAAATTCTTGCTGCAATAAAATTGTCAAGTGGTGGCATATGCTTCCAGAAGAAAACTGTTCATAGTTTCTTTTATTTATTTATTTTTGTAACCTGGTGAGTTGGTCATAGTGTTCTTTATTGCCAGAAACCAAAACTTCTTACTTGGGGTTCGGTTGTTAAAATACTCTCTGTTTTAGATTATGCATGGATGGGCCCATGACTTAGAAACTAAAACAACTAGATTATGAATAGTCATAGTTACCACATTCTGCTTCAAGTTTTGAAAACATCAAAATTCTCTGAATCTCAATCATTGGTGATTTAATTCCGTAGATTCATCAAATTTAGTTGTCACAAATCTGATTCATATTCTAAATTCTAATATAAGAGAATTTTATTATTCTATTTAAAATATAATTCTCTGACCATTAAAAAATATAATTATCTTATATTAGAATTTTAAGATAAAAGGGGTCCATTAAAAGTATAAATCTGCTCTTAATTCTGAGTTTAATTGCCATAAACTGAATTTAATTGCCTTAAATCCCAAGTTTCGGAAAAAATTCAAATTCTCTGAATGTCAAGCATTGCTATTAAATTCACTAAATTCATGGAATTCTATTGTGACAAATCTGATTCATTTGATATGTTCTAATATAAGAGAATTTAATATGCTATTTAAAATATATTCCCTTATCGTTGAAAATATAATTATCTTATATTAGAATATTGAGATAAAAAAGGTCATTAAAAGTATATTCTGCTCTTAATTCTGAGTTTAATCTGAAATTTAAGTGGATATGCTTGAGTTTTTTGAAGAACATAATGGTGAATTTGTTAATTTAGTCATTTATCTGCACTAGCATATTTTTTTGGATTGTTGTTGCCAAATATGGGCATGAACACAGGCCATGTGACCTTTTTAATAACAATAATGTAAGGGCAGTTTAAAAAAGGTTTTGAAAGTTCCTGTGTATATGGCCGTATGCTACCATGTTACATGGTTTCCAAAACAAGGGAGCATTGGGAGTTTTGCCCAAATTTGTATGAAGTGACAAGTTGGGAGTAGCAATAATATGTATTAAAAAATATTTTAAAAATTTGAAAAAACAGAACTAATATATTTTAAATGATAAATATATAGTAAGTTATATTATATTGATCCCTTCGGTGGGCAGTCCTGTTTCAGTTTTCACTGACTAATCATGACATAACTCTGTTCAACACCGCAGAGGCCGGAGCCTCGTTGTACTTTTACTGTTTTTATTGATAGATTTAACATTACTTAGAAAAAAAATATCGATACTTTCTGTTTTAATAATATAAAGTCTACTTGTATATAATATAATTTATATAAAATATTAAATGTATTAAAATTTTATTATTATTAAGTATTATTTTATATAAATAGAAGTTAATAAACAATATTCTTAATAATATTGTTTTTAAATCACAACTTTATTCAAAAGAACAAAATTACATTTTGCAGATGCTTAAAAGCATTCGATCAGACCAGCCTTACCTGGTACAAAGGAAGAAAATAAAGAAGAAAAAAAGCACTATTCTTTCCTATCTTTCTTTTTCTCCACTTTTCGCCAACTGCCAAAGTTGGGAGTGGAAGATACAATAGCCATTTGATTTTCTGTTACATTTACAAAAAATTCTTTACCAGAGTCCAAACTCTCTGATGCATGATTTCTTTTTGTACCGTTTGTCTCTCTTTCAGATATGGTCTTTTTGGTCTGTTGCCGGAGAGATGATTCTGTTGTTGCTTTGGATGTTTGAACCATTGGACCTACCTGCTTCGCCCACCTCTTCTCTATGATTTTTTGGGAGTTCTGTTCAACAATATTTGTAGCATTCACTGGGATTTCTTCCTCTTCTGCTGTGGTATCATGTGAATCTGAGAACTGCCATCCCTTTCGCTTTTGGACTCGTCTCTTTTTTCTTTTGGGGTCTTTTTTGGCCTGAGGACACGAGTTTTGCAAGTGTCCAGTTTGAAGGCAAACATGACATCCAAATGCTGTGTTTTCAAAATCTAGAGACTGAGACCTGACAAAGGTGAAGATTCCTTTTAACACTCTACTCGAGTCTACCTTTAGGAATTTCCCCAAAGATTTGTCGATTCCTTCTAACACTTTGTAATTCCAGAAATGCAAAGGGAGATTATGTAATCTGACCCACACCGACATTTTGGAAATCACCATGGAGTTAGCATCAAAACCTGAGAACCATTGGGTTATAAAATGACTGCACTACCCGAAAACCATGGTCCTTTTAAAACATATTCTAATCTTTTGCTGTATCAAATTTTACAATAGAAAAACCTCTAGAGCATAGATGAATATCATAGTTTTCAGTCCAAATGGAGAAGATCCATTGATATAGGTCCTCTGTCTTGGGCCAGAAACCATTAAATTTGCATATGATTGCTCTTTAATGGAAATCATAATAGAGTTCATTGACCTTTGGTAGGTTTACTGTCAAATCTGACACCTGTTTAATTTGTTCCACAATATAGGGGCTGGGGATAGTGGAAGTTGATCAGATTTGATATGTGTTTCATCCATTCCTTTTACCGCATCCTTGAAAGAAGTTGGACCCTTTGAGTTATTGGAAGACCCTCCCGCTCCTAAACTTCCACCCTGCAATCTCAGGTTTATAATAATGGTTGAGTTATGAGTGACTCCATATTCTTGCATACAAACGTTGTCTTGTAAAAGCTTTCCTTCATAGATCAAACTCGGAAAAGTTGTTGGAAAACCCAAACAATTTTGTACTTTTGTTTTCATATCCTTTACTATATCCACATCCTGAACATCAATGAAAAATGATTTTCCAGAAGGGGACCTAGTGAATATTTGGAAGGGCATTATCAAAGTTTGATCTGGCTCCAGATCTGACATGAAGCTTGCCGGATCTGGTTTTCCAGTCTGTTCCTCAACCCAATCTGCAAGAAGAAAAGGACCTGGGAGCCATGGGTACGAGATAAACCTAGCATCCCTGCCCTCGAACAATTTGGTGTTGAGGCAAAAGGCCGCAACTCTTGAGATTGGCATTTTATAAAACATTTGAACCAGACCCGTCAAAAGAGTCATGGAAGTGCCATGTAACAGAGGATTCTCTAGATTAACATCCTGATCTGTAAGGTGATGGAACGGATCTGCATCAACTGTGGGCAGAAAAGCTTGTTTGAGTCTTCGCATATGCAGATTTGATAGTGCGAAAGCAAAAACCAATTCTAGTGTGTTATGAATATAATTATATAAAAGTAATAAATAAAGATAATAAATAATAAAATAATAATATGTAAATTAGTAATAGTTAGTTAAACAAAGAGGCATGTCTCTACAAACATGATTGTTTGTGAAAGGATACTTATCTGGCTATATATACAGGACCCTCAATCTCAATTGTATAGTTATTCTCACTCATACATTTTAATATATGTATTCTTGTATCTCAATGGAGATCTTTATATTCAAGTCTTCTAGAGTATTTAACGTGAAGAACGAACTTTGTTTGCTTCATTTGGTATCAGAGAAGTTCGATCCTCTGGCCACTCCACGCACAGAGCCACGCTCTCCGATCCTGGCTCTTGGCCATCAAGGTTTTGTCAACATTCTTGTTATCAAGATTGAAGCATTTCACTACACTTTTGGAGTTTTTCCGTTGCTGAGTTCGTCAAAGGCCCTTGGCCATTTTTTAAAGAAGAAAAAATAAAATAAAAAATAAAAATAGAATAAAAAAATAGAACAATGAAAAAAAGAAAGTTGTATAAAAAATATTAATTTGGAAAAATAAATAAATATAATAAAAGAAAAAGAATTAAAAAAAGTCAATATATATAAAAAAGGAGTATATATATATTAAAAGATTTTTTTAAAATCAAAGAAAAAAATAAATTAAAAAAAGAAGTTAATAAATTACAAATAAAAAAAATAAAGTTGTCTTGCGACCAATCTGTAGCTAGCACTACCATCCGACAACCATTTGTCCAACTGCACGACGACCGCCACAACAACCGTTTACGCCACTGCCGCAGACCACCCGCACCAGAGCGACCAATCTTTTGCTGCACTCGGCCCAGGGAGCCACACCAATACTTGCCACCGACCAGATGGTGTCCAATTGCCGCTTCCATCAGACAGACAACCACCATTGTTGTCAACCCTCGTGCACACCATCAAACCACCGCTATCCGTCGTCCGTTGCCTCCACAACCCCACGATAGTCTGACGCATCCCACCGCACGATCAACATCACTCTCAACTGTTTCTGCCCCCACGTTGACCCCCTTCGTTGCCGACCTACGAATTCACTCAAAATTTTTTCTACCAATTCTGCATTTTGTTTCGAAACTTGGCCGACAAATCCTTGTGCCACCATTGTTCCAAGCCATCGATTTGCCTTAGCTTGTCACTGTTGTACCACCCCGACTTTTGCTTGTTTTCTGCTACATTTGCTGCCGTCATTCCTGCATGAATCCATTAAACAAACCATTGTTGTACAAGTCCATTAAACGTCACCACTCTTTGTTTAGGTCGTGACCATTAATTATTAAAGACTTTAAAGTGCCATGGTATATTTTTAAAATAGACCATTCGTTAAGTTGAGAAGTATATTAAGTGAAATATATGAAAATTGTGACTCTTCTTTTTCCCCAAGGAAAAATTGTAATTTCCATTAATATTTGAAAATTACATGTTGTAGATGCTTGAAGAAGCATATGCTGTATGTTGTGGCGAACTACCCTTTAGATGTTCATGTACAAAAAACTCTCTAGGGTATACTGATAATATGTGCATAATTACATATAAAAAATAAAATATATACATAAAACTGTTAAGTGAAATATGAATTGGCAGTAGCTCAAAACTGATGTAAATAAGCCCTCTTGGGCCCCTATATTCTGTGATTGATGTATGGACGATGATAGTATTGATAGTGGTCCCTATCCTTCTGCTCTTGTATCATCCATAAACCCCGAGGTCGGACCGCAAACTCCTTCGATAGCTGGTTGGAAATCTAGTTGCGCTCCCTGTAGATATGATGACAAACATGTAGGTTTTAACCCCGTACAAAAATTACCTACATACGATTCTAAAACATAGAAAATAAACAATGCGAGAGCATAACACATAAAACACATATACACAGAGATTTTCCCTGGATCCCAAAATCGGGACTACTAGATTGATTTTTCATTATGTTCCTTTCAATGTTACAATACATATATATACATGCTGAAGCATCCAATACCATGGACCAAAAAACCATCGTGCCCAAAACCATAGGTAGGTTTGTTCGACTTAATATAGGGTCCCAAAAAATTTCCCCTGGGGTGCTGCCCTGGACTCCGTAGAGGGGGCCTACCCGCCCCCCTCAAACCCCTTGGACAGGGGGGGGGGGTTGCGCCCCCCGTGCAATCTGCACAACGAAGGGGGGGCTTTGGCCCCCCTCTAACCCCTTGGTTAATTAGGGTAGCTAGTCGTGGAAAGAATATAACACAACCCAACAAAAACAATGGAGTCAATTTGGGCCCTTAAAAGCAGTGCATCATCCAATATGTGCCTGAGTGTGTGTGCATGGCAAATAGTTAAGATGTTGAACCAATTTATGATAATCTTGGAGTCACCAAAAACTTGTAGGTGCCTACACTCTTTTTTTAAAGAAAATTGCAAAAGATGTCTGAGTGTGAGCAATTCTGCAAAGTTATTGGTTCCATTGCCCAAACACATCTGAATTTTGAAGAAATGATTCTCTGATAGGTGTAATAAAACTCCCCCACCATAGCCCTGAGCCTGGGTATATCCATCGAAATAGGCCCATGGAATGCTTTTGTCAATGACTTAAGGGGTAATGGATCGATGGGGGGTAGGTCTATCATCCTCAGGTATATTGGAATAAATGGACAAGACTTGAGCAGAACCCTGTTTCTAGTGAGGCATAATATCACTGAATATGTATTTGTTCTAAGTTAGCTAGATAGCCCCTGCAAACCAGTAATGGGAGATTTCTAGCTTTGTGAGGCTGAACCAATGACCACCAAAGATTGCCAGGCGTCAAGGATGGTATTTCCCTGCCATCCGAAGGTGATGGAGAGAGAGAGGAGAGAATTAGGGCCCAAAAATCCAAATGGTGGGATAATGTAGGAAGAGATGCTTAATGGATTCAAAGGCTTGTGGACATAAACAACACTAAGTATGACCATGAAAGATCGCTTCATAAGGTTTTCACCCATGGGAGCTTTGTGGCGAAGAACAATCCACATGAAGAGTCTGGTACGAGGAGGAGCTTTCAGTTTCCATAATAAACTCCACCACCAGTCAGAGATTGGTGGCTTCTGTGTAGAGTATCTAACAAGGTAGCCATCCTTGGGAGTGTAATGACCATGCTTAGTATGTGCCCAAATTAGTTCATCTTCACCTTCAAGAATCTTGTCATGTGATTCAGTAAGAACATTAGTATAACTGAGCCAGTCTAGGTGCCAAATGTCAGGTATGCCAAGTTGTAATGCCAATTTCCAAGCCTGAGAAAAAATATTAGTGTTTTTTGGGTCTGCTATTTGATCAAGATAGATAATACCAACATTAGATAAATAATGGATGAGTTTAGGTGGTAGTCTAAAGGCATTACCACTGTCGGACCATGGATGCATACCCACACGAATTGAGGAACTCGGCCTAATCCTCTAGGCCAGTCCATATCGAACATATGATATAGAGTTTAATGCAACTCTCCATACGGATGATATTCCTGTCCTGTTCCAAGAAGGGAGCCGAATCCACTCAAGTGTGTGAAGGGGCTAGATGTATTTTTGATGAACAACCTTAGTCCATAAGCTTTGTGCCGTGAGAATTTGCCAACCCATTTTGGTTGCGAGTGTTTTGGAGAAGGACTTGAGGTTTTGTAGTCCTCAGCCACCCCATTTCTTTGGAAGTGCAAGCAGATCCCAAGGAACACATGTATAAATGTGACCATCTTGTCTCCCTTTTCATAAAAATCTACAACACAACTGTGGGATCCGTGAGAGAATGCCTTTTGGGATCCAAGCCATGGAAAACTAGTAAACAGGAGTCGCTTCCAATACATATTTAATTAGAACCAATCGTCCAACTCTGGAGAGGTATTTGTGATGCCAAATGTTTAGTCTTCTTTCAATCTTGGCTACCATCCGAGTCCAATCAACAATCCTGTAATGAAGGGGTTTAAGTCGAAACTTAAGATACTTCAAACCATCATCCAAAGATAGGAGAGAGTAAGGAAATCTATGGAGAGCGAATTGGATCTCATGAGGTGAGCATCCAGAAGATGTAATAGTAGATTTTTAGGCATTACACTCCATACCAGTAGCAAAATAGAATAAATGCATAATAGATTGAAAGACTGATAGATCACCAACACCCCATTGAGAAAAATTAAAACATCATCTACAAAAAGTAATGCATTAAGATACAATTGTTGGTGATCTTAATACCCTGGAGATGTCCCAGTCTGTGCTCTTCTGTAATGAGACGGCTTAGGCCTTCCATAATTAGTAGGAACGGGAGAGGGGAGAGGGGACAACCCTGTTGAAGATCCCTCTCTGCATGAAAAAAGGGGGAGGCAGATCCATTGATGAGTACACTGAAAGATACATTAGTGATGTAACACATGATCCAATTGACAAATTCCAGAGGGAATCCCAAATGGGTTAATAACATTCTCAGGTAAAGCCAACTTGTGCGATCAAAAGCCTTTGCAAGATCAATCTTAAGGATCATGCCTTTCAATTTCTCAATTTTGATGGAGTGTAAAACTTCTTGTGCAGTACCAATGGCATCATGTATTTGTCGATTGTTCAGAAAGGCAAATTGTTCGGGGGAGGTATGTGTAGAGAGAATGGGCTTAAGTCGATTGGCAATGATCTTGTAGATGCAGTTGCAGAGAGAGATAGGTCGAAATTCATTGAAAGATTCATGGCAATCAGATTTTGGGATGAGGGATATGAAGGTAGAATTGAAAACCTCATACATGGGACCACTGGTGCGACAATCTTCAATGATTTGGAGTAGATCTTCCCCCAGAATGTCAAAGAAAGCCAAGTAAAACTCGACCGACCAGCCATCGGGACCAGGACTCTTGTCCTTCTTAAACCATTTTAGAGTATTGTCCAGCTCCCCCATTGTAACTAGCTTGAGGAGATCCTCAACTGCCTCCTGATCAACAAAGCGAGGAAAAAGGCCAGCCACCATAATGATTTCTGCCAAAGTTACTTCCTGAGGGGCCTTGTAAAGATTTTTAAAGTGAGATAAGCCAAGAGATGCTAAGTGACAGAAGGAGTGTACTCTTTGTCTTCCTCATTGGTCATCTGCCAGATGGTGTTGATCGCTCGACGCCTGTTAGCATATTGGTGGTAGAATTTTGTATTGTCATCTCCTTCTTTCAACCAAATAGCTCTGCTTTGTAGTCTCCATGTTTCTTCTCTATCCTTTAATATTTTGTCCCGTTCAGTGTCCAAGTTGATGAGATGGGTCTTGGCATCAACAGATAAAAAGCCCCTCCCATTTTCATCCTCTAGACTAGCGATCCCCATCTCGATGGGGTGGGGCTTGAGGTCATTATGCTGTTGCTTGTTATGACCCCAGACAATGGATAATTTTTTGAGTTTAAGAAGCTTGTTAGAGAAACCTTCCAAGATTGATCGACTTGAACCTGGAGGGTGAGCCTTTCAAAAGTTTGAGACTAAGCGGGTGTAGTCAGGGTCCTTTAGCCAAGTGGCATTGAATTTGAATGGAGATTTTGGTTTGCGATCTTGTCCATTGATCTCAAGATAAATAGGAGAGTGATCTGATAAGCCCCTCGATCATACCCACTGCCTGCAATTATGGAGAATGCCAATGAGCCTCTCCTTAATAAGGAAACGGTCCAATCTTCGAGCCAACATTGTCTCACCAGTGCTTATGTTCCTCTAGGTAGGTTGAAGTCGCGCCATGGGAATATCAATAAACCGGTGATCCTCTAGTAGAGCCTCCAAAGTATCAGATAAGGGGTCAATCTAGGCATTGTGTCCCCATGATTCAACGTGTCCAATGGAAAAGTTGAGGACACCACCCATAATGATGTTTTCAGCTTGTAAAAGAGCTGAGTTGAGCAAGTGATCCCAAAAAGCAACTCGGTTGTGATAGGGGCCATACACATTTATTAGACGAAGCTCCAAGGCCAAATCAGATGAGAAAATATCTGCACCAACGAAGCCATACCTGCCCCAAACATTTGATAGTCTAACCGTCCTAGGGTTAAATCCAAAGGCAATACCCCTAGATCTCCCACAAACATCTAGGGCATGGAAGTGCCATGTAGGTACTAGAGATTCCAATACAGGTATATCTAGGTCAATAAGTCCTAGGCTTTCATGAAGGAAGAGAACATCCACCCTTTCAGCTTCCATAAGTCTCCTGAAGGCTAGTTTTTTAGTGGGACTAGCCAACCCTCGACAATTAAGGGATAACCACTTCATGGGGGAGAAGAAGAATGGGTTCTTTGTGATCTAAGAACCCAATCAATAGTGAGTTGTTGACCTTTCGCAACATCAATACCAACTTGATGGATGGCTTTGGAAATGGTAGAGTGACGATCCCGAGCAGATTTAGGGGGCTTAAGAGAGGGTATGATCCCAATACCACAAGAGTCCTTGACAAAGGGTCTATCCAAGGAACGAAGATTGTGGGAGTGGGTAGGTCTAGAGGAGTCTGATGCCCCCGACAGAGAAGCAGATAGAGGGGGGTCTGGGAACAAGGGGGGTGTATTTGAAAAAATAGGGGGGGTGAATCAGGGGGCAAGACAGGGGAGATGATGCAGATGCAGATGCAGAGGTGCAAAGTGAAGAAGTGTATAACAACAAAGACTCGGATATAGCAATTGAATTAACAATAGAACAGAGGAGAGGGTTACCCGATGAGAGCGCAACAATGGTCGCCACTCGGGATCTGGTAAGAGGAGGCGAGGGTGGACGGATCGGAGTGGTGCCACGCTTCTTTCCCTGAACCTTTACCTGAGCCAAATTACCAAAAGTAGTGGGTGTCCTTTGTACATGTGAACCTTGCTTGTCCACCAATCCTTCAGTCGCTTCCTCCAAGGGGGAACATGGTTCACCAATGGGCATTCCTTATATAAGTGCCCTACCTTATGACATCGTCGGCACTTGAAAGGTACCCCTTCGTAGTCAAGGATCTGAATGCAAGTGAAGTGCTTCCAATGAAGGGTTATCAGTTCCTCCAACCCTTCTCTAGTGTCAAGGTGAACGAATATGCGGGCCAAGGACATATTGCTGGAGATAATAAGGGATTTGTCATGATCTAGATAGGTACCTAATGCATTGCCGATGTGCTTGAAAAATGTCTTTGGACCAGAAGTGAAGCGACAACCCAGGAAGCCTCAGCCAAAGTGGACCAATCCCCAATTGCTCCCTCTCAGGATCGAACAAGGGACTACATTGCTTGAGCAGGATGAGGGTTAGCTCTATGTGCCAATATTTTGAGAGCACCCACGAAGTGTAATTAGCACGATGAATTGAAGGGCAAACCAACCACGCGCAAGAGTGGAAACGGATGGCAATTCGGTGAGAGTATTTGTTCCTAGATTTCAGTGATCCATTGCTGAAGCCTGACCGCAGAGTAAGATCAACCTTCTACCCTCCCCACCAGTACTTGGTACGCGGTATCCATCACATCCCCCATCTGAATCCCTTCACCAAAGCAGAGAGAGACGTCTTTGTTCTTTGCCTTGACACACTTAGAATTCTTCACCGATTTGGATTGCTTGTTAGCCGGGGGGACCGAAGAGGGCTCAGGAGGGGGGTCCAGATCCTCATCCCTAGGGTCAGTGTCACAGTCAGCAAAGTTAATGGGCGTGCCTTCAAAAAATCCGGAAGAGGGAGGGCTGGGTACGAAATGCTGGGAGTTCGGCTGAAGAGGGAGAGGCCTAAAGAGATGATCCGGGGGGGTTGTAACCGGTGCAGAGGATGGAAAGTGTGGGGGTGCAGTAGCAGAGGGAGTAGAGGAATAACTTGACGGGTAAGAGGGGGTGGTGGTATCGAGGCAGGTAGCCATGAATTGTAGGGATGCCGGAGAAGGGGGAAGCTAATCTGAATTTGACTAGGGAAGTGAGGCATCAAGCAAGGAAACATTCGGACACGAGGAGCTAGGGTTCATTGGAATAGGCGTAGTAACAGCCCTAGGGTAACCGACAAGAGAGTCTGAGGGCGCAGACAACGACACATCCGACAGTGGAAGGGGTGTTGTGGTCTATATGGGCATCGAAGCATACATGTCGTCCGTATAGTCAACCAGGTTTACCTCCATTTCCGTTGACTTGCCGATAGCCCGCGATGCTGGTGAAAATTCCATTGCCAGATACTAGGTAGTGTGACGAAATTGAGGAGAGCGAAGAAACCCAGGTTAGCTGCTAGAAGGGTGCATGATGGCAGAGTTCACAAACTGAAGCTGCAAAACAACAAACCCTAGGAAAAATTGGTATTGCATCATATCGGGTGAAGTTGCGCCATCGTTCTCTCCAAGCCATGCACTTTGTTATGGGAGGTATTTAGTGCTATCTTGAAGAGGAATTGCTTTTGCAATAACTTGTTCTATTGTAAGTTCTTGTGGAATAGTTACTCATTTTTCCTCAATAGTCCCCAAAATAATCAAAATTGTGACTGTTATATTATCTATATATATTGGAATTTATAAATATATATATTGAGTTACAAAGAAGTAAATAGTTATGAAAAGCGTATGTTCATTGTTAATAAGGTTAAAAGGGGTGCTGCTCCGAAGCAAGGAGACAAATTATATTCTAAGGAGAAGAAACATTAAATAAAGAGAGTTGAGAATTGTGAAGGTAATTTTAAACTACCTTATTATATTCTTATAAAAGGAATAATAAAATTATTTAAGGATATCAAACTTGAGGAGTAAAGGGATCATTTAATAAAAGATAAAGGCAACTTAAGCTCATATTAACAAAGGAAGTAGTATATTAAGTGAAATATATGAAAATTGTGACTCATATATTAAGTGGAGTGACTCTTATATTATCTATATTATATTATATATATATAATATAATTATTTATATATTATATATTTAGATATTGAGTTACAAAGAAGTAAAAAGTTATTAAAAGTGTATGTTAATAAGGTTAAAAGGGGCGTTGATTTGAAGCAAGGAGACGAATTATATTCTAAGGAGAAGAAACATTAAATAAAGAGAGTCGAGAATTGTGAAGGTGATTTTAAACTACTTTATTATACTCTTATAAAAGGAATAATAAAATTATTTAAGGATATCAAACTTGAGGAGTAAAGGGATCATTTAATAAAAGATAAAGGCAACTTAAGTTCATCTTAACAGAGGAAAATGGGGTCTAATCTAGAAACAAAAGAAGGAGGATTTTTAGAAACCTTACCTAGATATGCTAAGGTGCTTTTTAAAATTAAGGGAACTCTCGCAGGAAAAGGCGTTACTATTTCTATCTGTCCCGCTAAAAGTAAAAATTATATAAACCCTAAAGTTGCAAACCGATTGGTGATTCCTGAATTAAATATAATCGACAAATTCGACTTCTTGGACAAAAAACAATACGAAATAACCGATTTATGGTTAAACATTGGAGAATATACATTTATATCACAATTCTTTGTTGAATCCCTATGGAATGATCAAGGTGACATTATTCTGGGATCGCCATGGATGGAAACCCTAGGTTCCTTCATCTTAAATATGAAAAAGAAGTTTTTAACATTTTCCTGCAGGAAGAAGAATTTAACACTCCAAGATGTTACATTGAAGCCAAATTCAGTGACACCAGAAGACATACTAGATATCTCAAAAGTAATTTTTCAAGAAGGTAAAAAAGTACTACAAAATATGCAAAGAGAAGTTGACAAGATCACTGCTGAAACAATGAAGAAGTTTCGCGACTTAAAAACCATAGTGAAAAACTACTGACGCAAATTAAGAAGCTAAAAAATGACAAGAAGTTTTTGGAAAACAAGGTACAATAGCTTATCAAGAAAGAAGCAACAAATGTAGAAGTCCAAGTTGAAGAGAAAGGAATCAATATTGATCTAGTGAATATCGTAACTCAAGAAGAAGGCAAAGACGCATTTAGATGTTGCAGTTCAGATGATAAACATCCCAAATGAAGGTTCTGTAACCAACTTAACAACATTGTCACTTGAAGTAAATCAGAATATCACCACACACATGATAGGCGAAAGACAAACCAAAGGAATTCTTTATCTACATCCGAATCACAAGAGCAAACATCTCAACCAATCTACAAATCCATATCACTCAGAACATAAACAACAAATTTATGTTACGAAGAATACTGAAGTGTGCACAACTCAGTCCAATGATAACAATTCATCACAAGTTTCCAATAATCAAAAGATTTCACAAAAAACTAATTTAGGATGGTCAGATCCTTCCTTCGTGCGATAGTTTTATGTATCACTCCAAGGATCATATCAACTTGTGTCGACAAAGATGACTGTCCCGAGACGAGAAGACGTTCGTAGCAATAAAAAGAGGTCAAGTCCTTTCATCGACAAGCTTTGAGGACAAAGCTTTTTGAAGAGGTAGGCAATGCTATGAATATAATTATGTAAAAGCAATAAATACAGATAATAAATAATAAACATAATAATATGTAAATTAGTAATAGTTAGTTAAACAAAGAAGCATGTCTCTACAGACATGACTGTTTGTGAAAGGGTACTTATCTAGCTATATATACAAGACCCTCAATCTCAATTGTATCATCATTCTTATTCATACATTTTAATATATATATTCTTGTATCTCAATGGAGATCTTTATATTCCAAGTCTTCTGGAGTACTTAAAGTGAAGAAGGAACTCTGATACCAAATGAAGCGAACAAGGTTTGTTCTTCACGTTAAATACTTCAAAAGACTTGGAATATAAAGATCTCCATTGAGATACAAGAATATATATTAAAATGTATGAGTAAGAATGATGATACAATTGAGATTGAGGGTCCTGTATATATAGCCAGAAAAGTACCCTTTCACGAACAATCATGTCTGTAGAGACATGCCCTTTGTTTAACTAACTATTGCTAATTTACATATTATTATGTTTATCAGTGTTGATAATATCGGTATCGAAAAAATATTGACGAGGGTCTAGAAAACATCTTATCAGCAATGTCGATGAAAATATCGGCGAGCATAAAAAATGCATAATATATTCATTTTTTTCTTCAGATTTTTAAACATATAAAGCAATAACAACATGAAATAAACACATTGGCACATAAATATAAAGAACGCACTGATATATATGATGTCAAATAGAAATGATACATCAAAGGTGATACCAAATTCCGCTGATCCCTGATAATTGTCCAATCAAGGACTGAAATGTGGAGAACCAATACAAAATAACATCGATATATAAAAGTATCTCATCATCATGAGTTATATGTAGCAAAACAAATAAAACTAGCAGTTATCTATCTAAAAACAGTGCCCTCTCCCCCTTTTACAGGAAAACATGATGGGTTATTTCCTAGGCCTGCCCCTAGTAGTATAAGGCCCTATCCCTGGCCCTGCACCTAATGTCAAATAATGAGTGCTAGGTATGGAGCTGTGCTCTTCTATATCTATAGCAGATGGTGTTGATGCTAATGCTCCCATAGCCTCCTACTCCTCCTCCTCGTGTTGTTTCTACTCCTCCTCCTCCTCGTGTTGTTTCTACTCCTCCTCCTCCTCTTGCTTCCCCTGTTCTAATGGATCATCTGTCTCTAACCATGAAGGTGACTCCTTCAAGATGGGCACCTCTGACTCCACCCTCCATTGAGACAATAGATCAATATTGTCCAATGAAAAGGCATCTGGATCCATTGTTGCTTGTATTTGCTTCACTTGAAGTTGGATATTGTAGTGCACATACACTAAATCATTGAGGCGTGTGAACTCCAACCTGTAAGAGTGTAAAAAAAACTAATGAGTCTTGACTCTTGACTCTTGACACTTGAGGGTCATAAATTAAAAATTAAAAATTACAATAAATGTAATTGCTTAATTGAAGGTTGAAGCTCAAGGTTATACATGTTGCGCTTTTTTGAGTGTATTTTTTCAAATACACCCCAATTGTGCTCACACCCTGAAGAGCTACATGTTTGACTCAGGATTTTTATGGCCAATTTATGCAAATTTGGTGCCCTTGTACCATAACTTTGCCACCAAATATCTACAACAAAATAAAGAAATAAAAAAGTAAAAAACTTAAAACATAATTAAACTTTCAAATAAAAGTTACGTAATTGAATTTTAAAAATCTAGAATTATAAATAAGGAAATTCTAAATTGAAAATTCTAATGAGTGATCACTTGTCACTTACGTGGCATGAAGAGGGTCGTTTACCTAATAACATCATCAAAGCCAAATAGGCCAACACAATCCTGATAAAACTGTTTCTTGCTATTGATTTTTCTATGAAGCTTAGGATCAGGTACCATCCTCTAAATATAGGAATGGAGCCCTTCCATCACCTCACCATCAAAATCAAAGGCACATTTGTGTATGAAAATGCAGGGTTGAGGAAGAATGCTGTTGCATGAATGGGTCGATGAAGCATCCTTATCCATCGACTATCAATCACATCCCATAACATCATATGACTATCAAGCCCAACAGAATCCTTGTCTGCATAATAAGAACGAATAGCCTCCTTGGCCCTATCCATGGCCTTGTACAAATAAGCCATTGCAGGCTTGTCCCCATCTATCAATCTCAGAACCTTTACTATAGGTTCACTAACTAAACACGCCTCTTCTACTCCCTGCTAAAACGTGTCAGAGTACACCATTTTTGCAATGGCTCTCCTGTCTTGTCTCCTGATGTATCTACAATCACGCCACTCATTAGAAACAAACTTTTGCTTTTGCTCGAACTGGCATTGAAGCAAAGACTAAAGGGTAATAAAGTTGGTGGAAAAACGTGTGATTGCAGGACACACAACTCCTTGTTTCTAGTGTACCTCCGCATGAGGCTATGAACAAAAGCATGGGTTATAAATAAACTCGGGGACGCTCCTAGCCATATCAATCACCTCCTTGATGAAGGAGAGTTTCCCCATATCCTCAAGCCATATCCTCAAGCAAAAAATCGATAATGTATTGCACACAGAGTCCAGAACAATATGCGGTGCCTCTCCATAAGCATCCTACCGATAGACACATAATTAGCTGCATTGTCTGTTATGACTTGCGCCACATTCTGCACACCAATCTCCCGGCTGAACCCATCTAACAACTCACATAACATTGCTGCATCTTTGATATTTGCTGATGCATCCACTGATTTAATAAACATGGTACCTTTAGGACAATGTACCAAGAAATTTATAAGGGTCCTACCCTTCGTATCTGTCCAGCCATCACACATCACTGTGCATCCAGAAAGTTCCCATGTTTGTTTCAACTCCGCCAATCTAGAGTTGATGTCCGCTTTTCTGCTTGAAGAATTGGCCCTCACAACTCCTCATATGTAGCACTTTTGTACCCTAGGCCCACAATAGCAATATCATCTCACATTGGCTGCCAAAATGGATTGGTTTTGGTGATACTGAGAGGTAAGTTGCTCCAGAAAAGAGACCTCCCCAAAACTCTATCTGCTTCTTGCTTCTCTTTTCTTTTAACAATTGATTTTATGGAAGGTTGTGCTTCATGTCCTGTTCGTGGAACAAAAAATGATGACCTCGCACTAGCTGTAGTAGGTGATGTTGTGGATCCCCTCCCACTACCCTTAGCCTCAAAATCAAAAGAAGGTATCTCGAAAGATCTACCTGCACGTTCAAACTTGTTTCTTTTTGACTCTTCCTTCTTTCTGTTTTTTTCATCAACTACTTCAAGAGTTTTTTGTATAAGCTCCAGACTAGAAACTGTACAAAAGCCCAACATCATGTCCAGGGAGTCTAGCCAGATGGTATTTTAATTGCGTAACCCCTCCTGTCATCTTGGTCCCACACAATTTGCATGATAGATATGCCCAATTTGTCCCACCATCAGGCTCTCCATACTCCCAAAATGGGTCCAAGGCTTTTGGCATATTTGTATTGAGCTAATTCAAACCTAGGGCACCAAAAAAACAAAAAATTGGAATTGATGATTGAATTCACTCCACCCATACACAAAAACTAATAAGTAATAACCACCTCATTTTACAAAATAATTTTTTTGCTACATTATTTGCAATGTGAATTCAATGAAAATGACAATAAGAGGGTGCATTTGAAAATTAAAAGAAGAAATGGAGTTTGCTATCCAAATATGGAGAAAACCCTTGCATTGGCTCATGGGCATGAAAATCATAGCAAATGGAAAAAGGAAGAAGAAGCAAAATGTTGGTAGGCAAAGAGGCAAGCAAGAATAACCCTAAATCTATGAAAAAAATCATTAAGATAGGGGTTTTTAAGGACATACATGTTAATGGAAGAAATGAATTTTGTCTCACTGTTCTTCAATCTTTGATCAACAAAAAATTCGTAGTTGGTTGTGATAATGGCTCTTTGATCCTCAATTCCTCGTTGACAACTACCACAACACTCTCTCCTTCCTTCTCCAACACTTAGAAAACCAAAATGAGCGAAAAAAATCGCTTCTTCCCTTTTCTAGGCGCGGGTTAGACGGACCAACAATATTTACTATCGTCGCGCGATATTTTTATCGCCAATATTTCGACTCCCCGAAAATTTGCGATATTTCTGAATATTGACGATATATCACCGATATTGTCAACACTAATTTTTATTATTTATTATCTGTATTTATTACTGTTACATAATTATATTCATAACATAGTGTGACTCGGGAGGGTCCCTTCCTCCGATGTATAATCTTGACAACAGAACTAACTCTTGTACGACGGGACAACAACCAAAACTTATGTGAAAAACTTCAAAAGCTACAAAAACCTCCGCAATCACACAATGGGGACTTCGATTTCCAGTAATGCAGGCTTCATTTGTAGTAGGGACAATCGAATGCTCGATGGTGGCTTCATTTATATAACGTTGCTTTAGAATTTGTCTGCAACATTGAAGAGGAGATCTGCCAAGGTCTTCCATGAAAAGTTACTGAAAGTGTTCTAAAGGAAAAGAGATTAAAATTTAAAGTTGTTGCCTAGATAGAAGATCGAAGGTCATTGACCTGCCGTGTTGAATAGGCTCAAATTTTTGGCAATCTTTTTAATGCTTTTGATTGAGAAGTGTCTGGAGTAGTCACCATAAAATGTGAACGCTCCTAAAAAGCTCCCTAGGCTTTAGGTATCGCTCTATACACTTCTTGAACATTTTGTACCTACGTTGAAGTTCTCGAGAGTGGGGAAATGGTGGCTATGGGCTTCCCAGATTTGGGGACCATTACTTGTGCAACTTTGGTATGCTATAAAGAAATTCCTTCTTGATAGCAGTGGTGCTAGCATGGTTGATTATGTTATGGCTAACTAGAGCTTGATCTACCACATTTGGAATCACTTCGTTTTGCCACCACTCTTCATTGTTGACCACATCTACGTCATCTTTACCCTTGTAGACACCTTCCCTTTCCCCACCTCCATCACTCCTAAGATTGTTTGACAACCAACTTACTATAGTTCACGTTGATGTGGAATACGCTAATACTTCTACCTTTGACCCTTCCAAATTGTTCCACCCTTGTTCTACCTCTTTTTCCTCAACACAAGTACGACCGAAATGAATTATTTTCAATGGTCCTTTGGGAAGCCACCTAGACTTGTACCCCCATAACATCTACCACAAGAAGCCTATTCCCCCCCGGGGCAACTCTTTTATGAATATGTGGCATGGCAGTGGATGCAAGGCTATGCATAGGTATCTTTGTTTGTCCTCACCCATGACTTACCCTCCATTCTATCTACACAAAGGGACTATTGTCATCTCGTTAGACATAAGAAATGATACTTTGTTGCTCCAAGGAGATGTGATTTTTTTTAGCCTTCCACACTTGCCCTAAAACCTTCTAGCATACACTCCTCCCTAAGGAGGTTACTCATTTTCAAACATTGATTACCACTCTTGGATGTTAGATGCGATTTTATGCAATGAATTTGTTGTGTTAATCCCCTGCTCTTGCCCCTTCTCCCCCACCTCCTATCACTTACTTTCCTTGGGAGACATCAAGGCTGTCCAGACTTTTGAGCACTATCAAAGCATTGGATGAAGGTCTTTGAGTCAAATTTCTCAAGTATGGTGTTGATTCAAGGCTATCCAGACTTGGAGCACTAGCAAAGCATTGGATGAAGGACTTTGAGTCAAATTTTCGCAAATATGGTATTGATTATCTTGCATTCCATATTGTCAATCTCTTTAATGATGTGGTTTGCTCTTGACATCCGGTTGGCTTCTTGGAGGAGCGCTTGCAAGTTGCATCCATGAAGGTTCAAAACAATGAATGACCATGAAGGAAGCACGTAACAAATCTTGAGCATTGACATATCCAACAAATAACCACAAAGGCAAGTAAATCTAATCACATCTCTTATCAGGAAGAAATGAATTGACGACATCCATGATTGAATGCAGACAGAAAGGCAAATCTCATTTATAACCATACCCATGGAGGTAAGTGCATTAAGAGCTATTCCCGTTGATATTTAAGAGAGAGTACAACATGCACAAGGAGCGTTCATAGCTCAAGCACAAAGTTATTCAACAACTGATAGCCAAAAAGTAACACGTTACATTTGAAGGAGCAGGAGCCTCTATTTATGCAAATGTGAATTTAGTTCTCTTTCTTGCTCTCTCTCTCATAAGAAAATATATTAAAATAATGCATTGAACACCAAAGCATCTTGAAGTAATATTCGTTTCTATGCCTAACAGTTTGGTAGTTAATGTGCACAACGTATCATCTACCCTGTTTCTAAATTTGGGGATAACTTTGAAATTTGATACATATAATTGTGGGACTTGTATGATTGCACACACCTTTGCTAAGCTTTATGCTTATCATCCTAAAGATGTAGTTTCGAGAGCAATTGATTTTGGAGAGAAACAAACTCAAAGCTCAGGGGCAATCACATTTGCGGTCCATGGTATCATTGAGGAGGCCTGACAATGTTCATCCAAAGTCTTATGCTTTCGTGGACTTCCAGAAAGCTTTTGATTGTGTTTCAAGAGAATCCTTGTTCTAGAGATTATGTGATATTGGTGTCTTCAAGTCTCTGATGGTTGCTTTTATAAGGTTCTATGGTACAATTATAGGTCAGTTTCACAAGCTCACACATTCCAGGGATGCCCCCTCTCATCAGCTTTATTTGTGATCTACATTGTTGAGTTGGAGGTACACCTCAAGAAGAATACACATGTTGACACTTGACGATGGTTTCCTTTTATACCATGTTTTGATTATACTACTCTTGTTTGCATATGTTTTGGTCCTTTTGGCTGCCTCCTTGGAGGGCCTATAGAGACAATTTGATGTCCTTGTGAGGTTTTGTGATAGTAGGCACTAGACAGTTGGTGGTGAACCTTGGCAAAACGAAGCTTATGATTTTTAATAAATGAATACTCCATAGAATGCTATGCCAGACTTCCACTTCTTCTTTAAAGGGGGTGAGTGGAAATCACTACAAGTTACATTTACTTGGGAGTCCATTTCATGAGTCCTAGAGTCAAGCTATGAGCCCTATCCGAACCTCTTCTCAACGAGGGGTATGGGTCTGTCTTTGTCCTTGAGCACCAATTTTTCAATATGCAACTCTTAGGATATCCCCTCTAAGATTTATCACTTTGACATGATCATCAAACCTACTGTACTTTATAGTGTTGAGGCTTGGAGGTCTAGTTTGCTTCTAGTTGGTGAGGCTTGTGCAGAGAGAGTTCAATATATCATTCTCCATTGAATTATTTGTAGCAAATGGGCTGTATTATTTGTTGCAACTAGCAAGTGGGCTATGTCAAACTTTCACTTAAAGGGGGTGAATGGAAATCACTTCAACTTACATTTGCTTGGGGGTCCATTTCACGAGTCCTATAGTCGGGTTATAGCTTACATCCAAACTTCATCTCAACAAGGGGCCTGTCTTTGTACTTGAACACCATTTTTTCCATATGCAACTCGTAGGACATCCATTTTAAGATTCAACACTGACATGATCATCAAACCTACTGTACATTATAATGTTGAGGATTGGAGTCCTAGTTTGCTTCTAGTTGATTAGGCTTGTGCAGAGAGAGTTCAAATGGGCTATGTCAAATTTCCACTTCTTCTTTAAAGGGGGTGAGTGGAAATCACTAAAACTTTTATTTACTTGGTGGTCCATTTCATGAGTACTAGAGTCAGGCTCCAACCTACATCCCAAACTCATCTCAACAAGGGGCTTGGGCCTGTCTTTGTAGTTGAGCATCAGTTGTTCTATATGAAAATCGTAGAACATCACCTCTAAGATTCATCATTTTGGCATGATCATCAAACCTACTGTGCTTTATAGTGTTGAGGCTTGCAGGCCTAGTTTGCTTCCAATTGATTGGGCTTGTGCAGAGAGGTTTCAATCTATCATGTGTCTTTGTATTATTTTTTGCAAATGGGATAGTTAAATTAACACTTCTTTAAAAGGGGTGAGTGGAAATCACTACAACTTACATTTACTTAGGGGTCCATTTCATAAGTCCTAGAGTCGGGCTACGACCTAAGTCCCAACCTCATCTCAACAAGGGGTACTTGATCACCATTTTTTCCATATGCAACTCCTAGGACACCCCCTCTAGGATTCATCACTTTGACATGATGATCAAACTTATTGTACTTTATAGTGTTGAGGATTGGAGACCTAGTTTGCTTCTAGTTATTAGGCTTTTATAGGGAGAGTTCAATCTATCATGCCCCATTGTATTATTTGAGGACACATATGAAAAATTCCAAAAAACTGTCGGTGAAATCAGGGCCCAGAGCCCGTGACAAAACCCAACTAATAGAATGACACCCCAAGTGGGTGCCCCAAAGGGTCTTGCAGGGTCAAACCAGCAGCCAATGTCCAAAAACAAGAGGAAGTGTTATGTGACCCTACTCAAATGCTAGACATCCCGAGAACACAGAAGAGCCTGCATGTCAAGGATGAGAGATTTCAATGTCATCAATGGGCTGGTCATGTATGGAAACAACACAGAAGTAGGCCGCACCACGGTACCTCTAAGTGGGTAGCAGGTGTATGTGAGTATTAAAATGTGAAATCCAGATGCTGTACACTAATGGCCTTTCCAGGAATGCCATTTACAAAATTATAAAAGATACAATGATGGAAGTATTGACACAGCTGTTGCTCATAAGATTAACAAAAGGTTCGATAAAATTTGAAAGATCATATGCAATACTTTTTGACCACCCAAAAGAAATTAGCACACATACAAAGTGAAGAATAAATTTTATAAAATCAAGCGTGTTATGATGGGGAATATTGATGTCCTTGGCTATGGTAAAAATACGGTATTTTGGTCTGCCTAAAATAGAGAACCTATAATTTCAGGTTCTGGCACCAATTTTTGAGGTCTGTAGAGGGCAGGACTCTTACAGAATGAAATTCAAAAAGACATAGACAGAGCATTAAGAATGGTGGAATATCAGACAGAAGGCAGACGATTTTCCCAAAACATAGCATGTAATTTATAAGTCTCTGCCAACTTATAAAACTAACAAATATATCTTGATCCTAGGTGTGGGATCCTTTCGAAATAGGCCTACATAATTGATATTATCTTTTATTCATAAATACAATGTTACACCTTGGTCCTCTTGGACCCAACATAATTGTTGATGATATCACAGAAGTCCCCATCCACAGAGCGGTGCAAAGTCTTCACAGTCACCAGAATTTGCATTGCATCATTCTGTGGTCTCCAAAGACCCTATATTATCCACTACATTCCATCATTTCATCTAAAGAACAGGAATGCAATTGGGATGGTGTTACAAGCTGATTTATGGCTTCCATGAATCCTCCTCTGAATTAACCTTCATGAACGATAGAGCAAATTACAGAAATATAAGTTATCATAACATTGATATTCCCTTGTTAAGGTTGGCTTCATTGTAGGCTTATCTACATGGAAAGCAGGGTTCTTGTTCTTAAGTTATAGCGAAATACAAATTCGTTTGGTGAGGTGGATGGCCATCTCTAGTGAGAACTTGATTCAGGTAAAAATACACAGGATTGAAACATGATAGTTAGTGGAGTTGGACACAAATACCGCTTTGAATTTTTTGAGTGCCACCAAGAGTGAGCTTCTTCAACTGCATAACATTCATTTGCTTGGATGCTATTTTGTTAGTCCGAATTCCATGTCTTCTCAGAACTGGGAGGGGGTATTTAGTTTAATTGTCTTCCTGAGATTTGCTGTGTTTTTGTTTACCATGAACCCGGGCCTGTTTTTGGAGCAAAACCCTACTTCCAGGTGACAGGTCTAAACTATCTGGAGTAAATTGTTGCTGATTTTCTTTCAAAAGAGTGGTCCTAACATCTATAGCCAAAGTTACATTGTATGTACAATATGATCAGTATGGTGCACACTGGACCTAAATTATAAATGACAGTTGCAAGACAAATTGATAGTCTACAGGACAAAAATGCAACCAGCATACCATTCAAAACCATAGGATCTTAGAATAATAATATAATTTGATAAGATACCTCCCATCTTCCAATTAAACACAAGTCTGATAATGTAAACAGTGTTCAAAATTTTACTATCCAAGCACATGAAAATATTGGAACAATCATTTTGAAAAGTTTCCAACAGGATCAAGAGCGAAGACATGAGACCAAGTGATGAGTTATGATTACTTTGATCTATATATACTTCATTAGACAATTTATCATTTGATTCTTCCAAATTCCTGGCTGTGACATGTGCATATTGTCTGATTCACTGAAAAGGCATATTCCTATTGTTGTGCATCTATTTTCTGGGTTCACATAAGCAGGGAATCGACCAAAAGCTATCCTTTTTTATACTTTGAGCTCTAGAATCATACGCTATGTGCTGAGAAGTCAAATTCAAAAAGTTCGGTCATAAACATCTGTTGCATGTTAATTGGCGAGACTGATTTATGGGAGGCCAAGAAGCAAATAAAGCCACACGAATGGTTGAGAGGAAGTTGTAGAACCAAAAACACTTCTTATTATCATAAACAAATTAACACTTCTCTTCAGTTAAAACTTTGTAAAATGTAATATTTTTTTGAAGTTTGGTCAATATTTCTTAATTACTGAATACTCAAAGATGAACTTGAAACAACAAATTTAACATGATGCCATCTAAGAAAACAGGACATCTTAAAATGCAATGGTTTTCGTTAGAGTGCATAGGTGTATGATAAAAGGAAAGCAAAAACTTTGAGTTTCGTAATATAGAAGTGCTATATGTTCTGAGCTCTGCATGCAAATTGAATGCTATTGTATATCTGTTGATGGATATAGTCAGGTCAATCCTAGTAGAAAACTTAACTGATCTAATTCAAACATTAACCATGTGGCCTACTATTCATATTATGTGATGTGGAAGTCCATTTGTGATCTGATATTTTTGTTGTTCAGATATTTTGTCACCTTGTTTTTACAGTTATGCCACACAAATGCAGTTAGCAGCATGTACAAAAAGGATTTTTCTTTCCAGTCATTTTGCTCATTACAACCAGTCTACGTGAATTGTTATTTTGAAACAAGCTAAGATTGTATTCTGAATGCTTTTGCTTGTTGTCTGTGCTGTCATGTCTTTAGATACTTGAAATGGACACGTATAGGTACCATGGACACTCAATGTCAGATCCAGGGAGTACTTACAGAACCCGAGATGAAATAACAGGTGTCAGACAGGTACTATAAACTATTTGAAAATTACTCCTGAATGCATCAAAACATCTCCCACTTCTAGGATTTATAATAACAGAGAGAGTTGAATATGAGTATATTTTGGTGGTTTTCATTGCAGGAGCGTGATCCAATTGAAAGGGTCCGTAAACTTGTGCTAGCCAATAACATAGCCACAGCAGCTGAATTGAAGGTGCCAAAAGGATTAAGTGGATATTATTTTTTCCCCGGCATATTTTTTTCGTACTTTGGCTTGAATGCTTCTCGTCATATTTATCTAGTCTGCAAGGTTTGCAGTTCAAGTTAGGTTGTAATGACTACTTGTAGCTTAATTTTTTTATAGGATATTGAAAAGGAAGCAAAAAAGGAAGTTGATGATGCAATTGCCCTGGCAAAGGTAAATACGATGTTTGGAATATCTGGAAATTATGTTTACTTTTGGAATTTTTTGTTAAATTTCTAGGTTAGCTCTTCATTGTAAATACCGTACATTAGCCTGAAGTTTTGATCTCAATAATTTTTTCAATTATGTTTCACATCAAGCAGGAAAGTCCACTGCCAGATCCTTCAGAGCTTTTTTCTCATGTATACGTAAAGGGGTTTGGGACTGAGGTATCCAATATCTTGACCTTTTATGGTAAAACTTTTGTAGTTTTCCTTTTTTTTTTTCCATTATAAACTCATCATTCAGGTGTCACTTTTTGGTAATGCAGGCATTCGGTGCAGATAGAAAGGAACTGAAAGGTTTATTGCCGTGATGAATGTTCTTTACAGTCCAATTTTTTGAGTTACAGTTGAACAGCAAATAAGAAAGCAAATGTTCAATGAAATTTATATTATTATTCATTGGGTGTAAGGGGTTACTGGGTCAATTCTTCCTGTTAAAAGATTTTAATTGACTAGCGTATTCCATGGAAAGATACTTTGATGGGCAATATTTTGGTATTTTTGGTATTGGCAATATAAGAAAATGATTTGGAATATATTTCTGCACGTTTCTCCAAGTTTTCCTTACGCAAGCCTGTTCGATATGAGTACTGTTTGCCTATTTGATCAGATGTTCAACTCCCATTATTTGGGTGTCGAAGATGGTTTTCGTGTGCTTTTGACTTCGAGGACTAGTCATTTAGAAATTAGTTGGAAGAATCTCATTTAATGGGCAACAGAAGTATCTAAAGAAATTATTGCAATGCTGTTTCTCATGCTTAACATGCATTTTAGGTCATGGGGTGTTACCCTCTTCTCATATTTGTCCTCAAAGTGATACATGCAGATCTATGTTGATAACCCCTTGCAGAGAACATAATTATGACTTGTGTCCATCTGTTCCTCTGAGCCTTGTCCAAGTGTTTCTTAAAGCTAAAGGTCAAACACATCCATTTCCTCTCCGAAGGCTCGTGTTTGTAAGTTCCTTTATTATTTCTTCAAGTATTGTGGGCAGTTCAATGGGATCATGTGAATGTTTAGGACGGCATTATGACGTTATTGGTAGCTATTTCCTAGAATTGATTGCCAGTCAGACAAAAACTGTTTTAAATCAACCCCATCTATAATATTGCAGTTATAGATCAACTCCATACGTAATATTGGAGTGAGAATCAACTTCGTTTTGACATTCCTGCCAACTTGCTGGCAATTCAAATCCATTTCAGTTCTTTTTTCATTGATTTTTCTAGAAAAAGGATCAAATTAGTCTCTGCATATTATTGATTGAACGAGAATTATTGATTAAACCTCGTTCACTATCTGTCTCTCATTTTTTATTGAAAATGTTGAATATGTGCAGTGTACATTTGTTCGAACTTTGAATTGCCACCTATATTTGTAAAGTTTATTTTTCACTTTTCTGTTTGGTGAGATCTATGATTAAATAGTTAGCTGTTTGTAAAACTGTTCCATCTATTCTGAACTTTGCAAAGTTCTATCGAACAAGGTGGGAAGTTGGGTATTTTTCAGGCAAATTTTGAGAGAACTAATTGCCTTTTTCCATCAGTACTGAAGTTGAGGAAGGCAAGGAAATATCCAATAACTTGGAACTCAAAAGATGAACTATATTGAAGGAATTGTTAGAAAACAAAGTTTTTACCATCCATATTCGTGAATGCTATTTTTTGCCCTTCTGGTGGATGAGAGCTATGATTGAATAGTCTGATTGTGAGTATTGTTCCATCTATGATCGACTTTGTGCAGTATTGATTTAGCAAGTTGGGAGGTTGAGTGCATTTCTCAGGCAAAGTTTGACAGAACTTATTGCCAAATTCTCGGCTGCTGAAGTTGAGGAAGGCAGAGCAATTAACTCCATATTTGGAAATAAAAGGATCAACCTTATTGAAGGAATTGTCAAAGATTGAAGTTATGGGCATTTAAAAAAATGACACTGTCTAGAGTTTTATTTATTTATTTTTCTACTCTTTTGAATTATCTATTTTTGTTTCATTTCAAGGACAAGAATAGATTGAGTTATACCATGGGATTTTCATGGTAACTATTTAGATGAAAATATCTTAAAACATAGCCATGCCAATTTGATTGTGCACTGGCAAATTTGGGGTCTCAAATGGAGCTTTGTGCATATTATGGAACCACATTCTCACTCTGGCTTGAAAGGTCTACGTGGCTGTCGTTGGAGGTCCATATGAGCTGCTTCTTGGGAGCTCAACTCCGAGTGAATCGCTAAAAAACACCATCTAATTGTACCAAAAGTTAAGTTGATGTGCTTACCAACTTTTGCATTCCCTATGAAGCATGGTGTTTTGGTTGTGTTTGGTGGCTTGCAACATTGCTATTGGTGTGTGCCATGTGCATGGGTGGTGAAGTGGACGTGGTTGCCGGTGTTGAGAAATCTATAGGGCTGCAATTAGGACGATTTCTCTTAAACTTGATAACTGCTTGTGTTTTCTTTTTATTTTTCTTAATTATTAGCGATTAGCAAGTTGGGAGGTGGAGTGCATTTCTCAGGCAAAGTTTGACAGAACTTATTGCCAATTTCTCGGCTGCTGAAGTTGAGGAAGGCAGAGCAATTAACTCCATATTTGGAAGTAAAAATGATCAACCTTATTGAAGGAATTGTCAAAGATTGAAGTTAATGGGCATTTAAAAAACTATGACGCTGTCTAGAGTTTTGTTTGTTTGTTTGATTGTTATTTTCCACTCATTTGAATTATCTATTTTTGTTTCATTTCAAGGACAAGAATAGATTGAGTTATACCATCGGGATTTTCATGGTACCTATTTAGATGAAAATATCTTAAAACATAGCCATGTCAATTTGATTGTGTACTGGCAAATTTGGGGTCTCAAATGGAGCTTTGTGCATATTATGGACCCACATTCTCACTGTGGCTTGAAAGGTCTACGTGGCTGTTGTTGGATGTCCATATGAGCTGCTTCTTGGGAGCTCAGCTCCAAGTGAATCGCTAAAAACACCTTCTAATTGTACCAAAAGTTAAGTTGATGTGCTTACCAACTTTTGCATTCCCTATGAAGCATGGTGTTTTGGTTGCGTTTGGTGGCTTGCAACATTGCTATTGGTGTGTGCCATGTGCATGGGGTGGTTGCTGGTGTTGAGAAATCTATAGGGCTGCGATTAGGAAGATTTCTCTTAAACTTGATAACTGCTTGTGTTTTCTTTTTATTTTTCCTAATTATTAGCGATTAGCAAGTTGGGAGGTGGAGTGCATTTCTCAGGCAAAGTTTGACAGAACTTATTGCCAAATTCTCGGCTGCTGAAGTTGAGGAAGGCAGAGCAATTAACTCCATATTTGGAAGTAAAAAGGATCAACCTTATTGAAGGAATTGTCAAAGCTTGAAGTTAATGGACATTTAAAAAAATATGACAATCTCTAGAGTTTTTTGTTTTGTTTTGTCCACTCATTTGAATTATCTATTTTTGTTTCATTTCAAGGACAAGAATAGATTGAGTTATACCATGGGGATTTTCATGGTACCTATTTAGATGAAAATATCTTAAAACATAGCCATGCCAATTTGATTGTGCACTGGCAAATTTGGGGTCTCAAATGGAGCTTTGTGCATGTTACGGACCCACATTCTCACTGTGGCTTGAAAGGTCTACATGGCTGTCGTGGGAGGTCCATATGAGCTGCGTCTTGGGAGCTCAGCCCCAAGTGAATCGCCAAAAACACCATCGAGTTGTACCAAAAGTTAAGCTGATGTGCTTCCCAATTTTTGCATTCCCTATGAAGCATGGTGTTTTGGTTGCGTTTGGTGATTTGCAACATTGCTCTTGGTGTGTGCCATGTGCATGGGGTGAAGTGGAGGTGGTTGCTGGTGTTGAGAAATCAATAGGACTGCAATTAGGATGATTTCTCTTAAACTTGATAACTGATTGTGATTTCTTTTTATTTTTCTTATTAGCGATTAGCAAGTTGGGAGGTTGAGGGCATTTCTCAGGCAAAGTTTGGCAAAACTTATTGCCAAATTCTCGGTTGCTGAAGTTGAGGAAGGCAGAGCAATTAACTCCATATTTGGAAGTAAAAGGATCAACTTTATTGAAGGAGTTGTCAAAGATTGAAGTTAATGGGAATTGAAGGAATTGTCAAAGATTGAAGCTAATGTGCATTTAAGAAAATATGACACTTTCTAGAGTTTTTTGTTTTTTGCTTTTACTCTTATTTTGAATTATCTATTTTTGTTTATTTTCAAGGACAAGAATAGATTGAGTTATACCATGGGATTTTCATGGTACCTATTTAGATGAAAATATCTTAAAACATAGCCATGCCAATTTGATTGTGCATTGGCAAATTTGGGGACTCAAATGGAGCTTTGTGCATATTATGGACTCACATTCTCACTGTGACTTGAAAGGTCTACATGGCTGTCGTGGGAGGTCCATATCAGTTGCTTCTTGGGAGCTCAGCTCCAAGTGAATCGCTAAAAACACCATCCAATTGTACCAAATGTTAAGCTGATGTGCTTACCAACTTTTGCATTCCCTATGAAGCATGGTGTTTTGGTTGCGTTTGGTGGCTTGCAACATTGCTATTGGTGTATGTCGTGTGCATGGGGGTGAAGTGGAGGTGGGTGCTGGTGTTGAGAAATCTATAGGGTTGCAATTAGGATGATTTCTCTTAAACTTGATAACTGCTTGTGGTTTCTTTTTATTTTTCTTAATTATTAGCAATTAGCAACTTGGGAGGTTGAGTGCATCTCTCAGGCAATGTTTGACAAAACTTATTGCCAAATTCTCGGTTGTTGAAGGTAGAACAATTAACTCCATATTTGAAGTAAAAAGGATCAACCTTATTGAAGGAATTGTCAAAGATTGAAGTTAATGGGCATTTAAAAAAATATGACACTTTCTAGAGTTTTTGCTAGAGTTTTTTTCTACTCTTCTTTCGAATTATCTATTTTTGTTTCTTTTTGAGGACAAGAATAGATTGAGTTATACCATGGGATTTGCATGGTACCTATTTAGATGAAAATATCTTAAAACATAGCCATGCCAATCTGATTGTGCACTGGCAAATTTGGGGTTTCAAATGGAGCTTTATGCATATTATGGACCCAAATTCTCACTATGGCTTGAAAGGTCTACATGGCTGTCGTGGGAGGTCCATATGGGATGCTTCTTGGGAGCTCAACTCCAAGTGAATTGCTAAAAACACCATCTAATTGTACCAAAATTTAAGTTGATGTGCTTCCAACTTTTGCGTTCCCTATGATGCATGGTGTTTTGGTTGTGTTTGGTGGCTTGCAACATTGCTATCGGTGTGCCCCATGTGCATGGTGGTGAAGTGGAGGTGGTTGCTGGTGTTGAGAAATCTATAGGGTTGCAATTAGGATGATTTCTCTTAAACTTGATAATTGCTTGTGGTTTCTTTTTATTTTTCTTAATTATTAGCTGCTTCTCTTATTATTAGGTTCTTCTTATCATCAAACAACTACCAAAACAGGAAGATCAACAATACACAAGAGCACAAGATGTAGGCTGCAAGCTAGGGCTAAAACCTCTCCACTTGAGAGGAAAACCCACAAATCTCCTCTTCTTATAGATTTTTCAAATGACGAATTCCGAGAGCTCTAGACCAAGACCAATACGCTTCCAAGACCAAGCCATACCTTCTTGATGACGCGTTCCTTCTAAGTCAAACCCAATCTCTTCTAGCTACACAACTTCGACCCCCAGCTACAAAATTTCGGCCTTCACTGCAAGTCTGAAATTTTCGGCCCCTACAACAGCTACCACTTCCACACATGTGAGCAATTCTAGGGCCTCTGCAGCATCCTTTGACCTTTGCTTGGGTTACTTCTCATTCTAGGGCTTGTAGGTGACCTAATAGTCCTTTCTTCGACCTTTTTGGAATTTCCTCAACTTAGACCTTGCAACATCAAACCCCTAGCCTTCCTTTTTCGCACGAGAGAGAGAGAGAGATAACCCAAACCTTCATCCTTCGTCCTTCCTCCTTCTGCCCTAGTCTTCTTTCATTTCTCCTTCACTTAGATGATGAGAAGTGAGTGTCCATTGGAGGTTGAGTTCCCTCCTATATATAGGCTTCCAAGGAGCATGACATGCCCTAATGAAGCTGACTTCTTAACTGCCAGGCTTGTTAGGGTCCTATATTTCATAAGAGTTGTTTTTATTTGATGATTTTATATTTGAAAACTGTAAATATTTTTCATGTTTGAAATTTATTTCCAAAAGAATAATATATTATATAATATAGAAAAGAAATAAATTTTGGGGATAAGAAAAAATAGAATAAAGAAAGAAATGAAATGAAAAGAAAACCAAAAAACAAAAAATGTGTGAAAATGTCCCTCTAGGTGAGCAAATCTAAATGCCACCAAGAAAAATCAGTGTTGCATCAGCGTAAATTTAAAATTTTTGAATAAAGTGTGCAGCTTGTTTAAGTGCCACTTGGTAAATAGGAAAATTAGAAATAATTTGGGCTAATCAACTTGTTTAATCATGATTAGGCTAGGAATACAATAGGTTAGATTAGTGAATAAATTAATCACTTGGTTTAATCATGATTAATCGATAAGGAAAAAAAATAGTAAAAAATGTGCTATGCTAGTTCAAATGCGATATTGAATTGTTTTTAAATAGTTTTTAGGAAAAATCGGTTTTTGATTAACTTTACCTTAAGTAAGGGTTAATTGCGCTTTAATGCGCTGGTAATAAGGTTTGGAATATGGAGTTTAGCCTAAATTTTAACTTTCGAATAAAATGGACCACTGAGATCGTCCCCTGCCTGGATCAACGGTTGGGGGAATGTTTTCGGGCTTCCCCAAGCTCAACTTCGCTTTCTTCATTGGTGGGGGGGGGGGGGGTTCCGAAGCTCCTGCTATGTGGTACCCTCTCGACATTTCGCTCCCCTCTCACTTTTCTTCATCGTGCCCCCTCCCTCGAAAAGTCTTCTGCTGTTGACTTCCACTTCCACTCACCCCCTGTCACATGGGTCTCTTGCCCCCACCTTCCCTCAGCACCTACATGCCATGACATATCTCCGACCCCACCATACTTACCACCTCAGCCTACCTTCCCTCTACGTGCTCTTTGCCACCTCACCCTCGTGAACCCCACTACCGTGACTACTCTCGACTATTAAACTTATCCTGATGACTCACCTCCTCTGAATCTTATGCTGCCATTTGGCACCCCCCTCACCATGTCAGCAAGCTGTTACTGTATTAACTCGCTTGCACTCCCTATGAAACAAATCTGCTCCCCGTTAACGGTAAGTGATTAACGTTAATTGGGAAATCACTCTATATAAACACTTTGAAATTGTAAAACTTCTTTCTTTCATTGTGTCGTATGATCAACAACATGTTACAAGTTCTTAAGCCACAACAATGACTAATTAAATTGCCCAGCCATTATTATTTCAAATTGTCATCAGGGACCTAGTTCGACATTCCTTTGTCGTTTTCCTATTTAAGGTAATCCGTGAGCTTTTCTCATCTAAGCAAATTCATCATGCCGCCTAAAATGAAATTCCCCAAAGAAAAGGGAAAGAAACCAGAAGAGAACCCCATGTTGCCCCCACCTGTAGACTTATATCATGTACCCTTATTGGACATGCAATATAAAATTGTTGAAACCAATTGTGAATTTGACTTGTTCGAACTTCAAAGTTGGTTAAACATAAATTCTTTAACCAAAGCGATGAAATTAATTTATGGGAGTCTACCCTACCTCAGTGCATGTTCCCACAAACCCATTTTTTCCTTGACTTAGTTTCATGGTGTCAATTGAGTTATGTCCCCTCACAAAGAGCTATCATAAGTCGCAATGGTGAAGTTTTGATAACTATCACAACTGAAGCCATTGCCCAAATGCTCCTGGTAACAATCCTAGAGTCAACTAAGCCATTGTCAGTAGACTCTCTCCTAAAGCTCTACAAGAATTTAACTTTTCCTCAGAGAGCCAAGATTTTTGAAGTTTTTCTGCCTGAAGATGCCCAATTACCAAAAACCAACCCTCCATATTCATCTTCCATGTTCCCTGAGGGAACTAAGCAGATTATTTCCATCATCTCTTACATTCCTAGTTATCATTATGACCAATGGATTGTTGAGGTCATTGTTGGCTTTCTGTCAATTTTCACAACTGGTGAGCAACCACTCATTTTTAATTATAGTCAGTTTATTGCAGAAGCTATGCATTATCAGTGTATCAAATTTTCCACACATGGAGCTTTCAATTTTTCCACAGAGAGGTCACCTGGAGATTACAAGGAGTCTGTGTTCACTTTTGATGCACAACATATTCATCCCATAGACCAGATGGACCTGCACAAACAAACAAGTGAGATGATGTATTCCACACTCACTAACACTGCCATGTTTGCCTATAAATTGCACGTATTATTAAATAATGTACACTTCCAGCGCAAGTTAGAGAAGAATTCATCCTTAGCCAAGGATACTAGAATCAAGTCACTACACGACTTGGTGATCAAGTTGGGATATAATCCCAAAGATATCAAGGCAGTTGAAGAACTTCTAAAGAAAAAGGGCGCTAACATAACAACCTTGAGAAAACAATTAAAGTTGCCTACTACAGAGGATCCACATGTCAAGGAGCTAGGAGAGATGGAAAAGCAGAAAGAGGATATGTTCAGGATAGTCATCGAGCTAAACAACAAGATCAGGGACATGGAAGTAGAACTGGAGAAACTTCTCAAAGAGAAAGAACGTGCAACACAATTGGCCATAGTTCCACTTACAGCAGTCCCAATTTTAGCGACCACAACCCCAGGAGCATTTGCATCTACATCAGCAACAACAGATTCAACAAGTGAATTGGTCAGAGCCATGGATGATCTGTCCATTAAGGAACAAGAAATGTTAAGTTAAGAGCTCAGCCTAAGACAGTGTTAGAACATAAGTTGAAAATTGATAATTTTTATGTGGCAGAGTTGTAGAAAACCCCTCAGTTAAATCTAAAAGTTGAGTAGTTACATAGTGAGTCTGTTAGGGGTCAAACTCTAAGCCAAGCCAAAGAAAATATATGGAGAGAAATCGGTGAAACCATCACAAAAATATGGCCTTCTATATAGATCATTTTTGAACAACGAGAGTTAGTACAGAAATCCCAGGAGGCGATCAGGCAGGCTAAAATAGACTTGGGGTAGAAACCTGGGGAAACTACGACCATCATCAAATTTCTGAATTCCAAGAACAGAGAAGAACTACATGTGCTAGGAATTCAGGGCAGAATAGAGACCATCGTGGAGGTGAAAAGGATGTAGACCAAAATGACTCTTATGAATCAGCGGGATAAAAAATGCCATAACTTAGAAACCAACATAGATAGATTCCATAAGAAGTTGCAGGTGTTGAGCAAGAAAGGTCTGCTAAAGTTGATTAATGCAGAGAATGAGCTCATGACCCTAACATAGTACCCGTGCAGATTAAGCAGGAATGCCCAAGACAAATCAAAGTTTGCATGGATCAAAGGGCCTACCATAGGGAAGACATTCATGGAGGCATTAGATTTTGATTTATTTATCAGTCATGAGGCCAGACACCTACTTGTCATCAAACTAACCTTTCAGAAATACACAAATGTGGATGAAAGCTACACGAAATTGATTAAGTTTTCAATCCCAAGTGAAGATAGGTGGCAGAAATTGTGCGAATTATTGTTGTAATGCATAATTGGACAACAAGGCAAAACAACGCAACAGAGTTTGAGGCCTAGTCACCAACAATCTTCCTAAAAAACAGGGCCAACATTCAACAATTTGAAGATTCCTATTATTTTGTTCTAATTTTGTAATCAGTTTAGACATTAATAGGATTCCATCTTGATCTTTTGAATGAAGATATTTTGTTATTATTTTTGAATAAATACTTGAAAAATCAAAGTATTAGTGTTGGGATTAGTTTTGAAGAAAGGACTTATGTTGTAAAGAAGCTCACAGAGTTGTCATTGACCATAAGTCAGTAATACAACACAAGCATTACAAGATTCTTGTGTCAAATTAATTGGTGAAGTGCATCTTTCTCTGTTAAATGTTTTCATCGTTTTTTTTTCATATATGTTTATGAAATCTAAATTATTCTAAGAAGAGTATGAACATAATTTTTTTAAAAGTACACTTTGTATCTAACTTATGAATAATTTCTCTGTTTGCTTTTGAAAATTAAAAACATAATTCTTAATTGCTCTACTTTTAATTGGATTGTTGAATCTTTTTTTTCTCATCCATACCATAGATCTCGAAGGATCCAATGAACTTGCCTACCCTGCCTATAAGTTTAGCTTGTAAACTCTGCATTTGATCAAACTAAACATGTGACTCCATTGCCCAAAGGCCTAATTCCACTATGTCAACCCAACAACACAAAAAACCCAAACCTGAACATGATAAATAACCTAATATCATCAATAAAACAAAGCTAAATCATAAAGAGAGATCCCTCTATGGAAATGGAAGGGTTGGATTCCCAGTTTCCAAAGTGGTTCTAAGGTTACCTATGTAATTTACTCTGCAAAATCAAAAATTACGGAGTGATAACTTCATGGTGACTCCACTGGGGAAGCGAGCATATCCACTGTGAAAATTTGTTTCCCTGGTTCAAAAGCTTTATTTCAGTACATTTGAGATTTATTTTTCAGAAATAAATGTTTTTGATGTTGTAATTTTTGTACATACTGCGATTGTGTGTTAAATACTATATAGATCTAGCTCCTAAAATAATTCATACTAGAGCTCATCTAGACCCGAATCCTCTCCATATCTTAAGATAATCGTGAGAAATTCATAAGGAAGAAAAACTTGACTGAAAGTCAAGGGAGTAATAGTCCTCTGCCAAGAGCCAATGCTTTTCTAGAGAGTTGTTATCATATAAGACATTCGAATTGACTTACCCCTTGAACTCTGTTTGTTTAGATCCAAATCTGAAAGATTTACAGCTGAAACTATCATTAATGAGTCGATATTAAGACCATACATATCTGAACATCAATCTGTAGACCAGGGTTTTGACAAACAAGCTTTCCAACAATTTGCAAAATTAGAAGACCTAGTGACATACCTAGATCAAGCTATCCACAAAGCCTACATCCAACAATCAGTTGAACTTTCATCCGTATCTTTACATCCTGATACCACTTGTTCCACCTCCTCAACAATTTCCACTACCTCTCCATCAACATCACAAAGTGTAACACAAACTGTCTGAATCCCTTCCACATTTACACCTCACACAAGTTCATCCGTTGTTCATCCCCATATACCAGTCATGGCAGCTCGATGTGCTGCCCTGGTTTTATCGTCCCAATTACATAACATACCTCAAGACTATCAAAGTAGGATGCCTGAGTTTGATGACAATGTGGCCATCACCACACAACAACATGTAGATAAAATGAATGACTACTTTGACCTTCAGGAGGTTGATGAAGATGAGGCTTTTTGCCCAAAGCCTTTATGGAGAGGTAAGAAAATGGTTTAAGTCTTTATCAACAACTAGCATTAATGATCTTGTTGCCTTTCATTAGTCTTTCCTCAACACATTGAAAACTAAAAAGAACCCCCCCAGGTCTTAAATGAATATAAAAATCTAAAAAGAGTGCCTAATGACATTGTTGAATAATATTGCGATAGGTTTAATTGAGTTTATAATGCCATTCCAGTGGCTATAATACACCCACCAGGGTTAGCCCTTATTCATTTCCCTTAAGAATTTGATGTTGACATGGCCTACCAATTAAGAGAAAGAGACCCTACCACACTTGAAGAAATGCAAAGTAATGCTTTCAAAGTAGAGGCTAATTTATTAGCCAAAAAAACCAAGCTTAAAACTAAAAAAAGGGTTACCATCAAGGATGAACCTTCCTCCTCTTCATTAGACTTAAAAATAGACAACCTAGTCAAAACAATGGAAAAAATGACGGAGAGGATGAAAATGGCTGATAGAAACCCTCCTAGGGATAGCCAAGGAAACTCTCGAAGCAGAAATCAAAATCTCAGAAGAAATCCACCTCTGATAAAACAAAGGGAACAAAGGGGCCCTAATGGTCAGCAACTTAGGCTTCCTTTTCAGGAAAACTATGTAGTAGAAGAAGTGGAACTAGAAGAATATACAGAGGAAAATCAAATTAATTTGTTTGGGGAGACAAAAATTGATCATATTTTTTTGACTAAAGAAGAGCAAGATCAATTTATGCTTTCACAGCGATAAACAATTCCTTTAGAGTATGAAGAATACAAACAAGGTTATCAAAATGCAATAATGGAAGTGCATATGCAATATAACCTCAAGAGTAGAAAATTTGCTGATACTCCAAAGAAAATCTCTGATACTCCTTCCAACATGACTACTGATAATCAAACAAAGAAAACTCAGGTTGATATCCCTTCTTCCAATCAAGCTAAAGATGTTCCTTCCTCTAGTCAATCCGAAGAAAACACTCTAAAAGAAAACCTAAAAAAATAGGATCAGAACATCAAGGAAATAGAGAAGTCACATACCTCTTTTAGCATAGAAAATGAATTGGGTAAATTTAAAATTTCAACCCCCCTCACTAAACTGATGAATAAGAATGCGTACAGGACACAAGTGATGAAAGCCTTAAACGTAGGAGAAGGAACAAATAGTGTAAACCTCGCGGATGACAAGCCTGAATTGCTATTTGGTCCAAAGGTAGAAGGTAAACCCCATGATGGAAGTGTTTTCCCTTTCTATGTTAGTCTCAATATCCTTGATAAAATTCTTCACAATGCCATCCTTGACTCTGGTGCTTCACACAATTGAATGCCCCGAACCATAATGGAGAAATTGAATCTTGACATTACTAGGCCATATAAAGACTTGTATTCTTTCTATTCTAGCAAGGTAAGGTGCCTTGGTCTCATTAAAGATCTCTGTGTCACCCTAGCTCAAATTCTTGCCAAAAGCATAGTCATGAATATCGTAGTGGTAGACATACCACCAAAGTATGGAATGCTACTTTCTAGATAATGGGGGCAAAGCTGCAAGGCACCCTGCAAATGGATATGAGTTATGCTACCATACTTGTTTTTGGTCAGCCTAGGAGACTCTACAGAGAAACAGGCCTAATGAAATACATGGTTAGCAGTCAATATAGACCAAACAACCATCCCTTGTATTCAGTCCATTCAGACCTAGACTCTTTTATCTTGTATAATGATGGAGGTATAGAAGGAAAACATCCTAACCTAGAAACTGATTTGTGTGAGATGGAAGAAAGTAAAACATACATTGTAAAAATGGATGAAGAACTGAGACTTTATGGAACATGGATTTTGATGGGGTTGTAAGCAAGGAAGGATCAGGAGCAAGTGTGTGGGTTTTCAGTTCACAAGCTAGAAAAGCTGAAGGACATTCATATAAACTGAACTTTCAATGTAGCAATAATATCGCTGAGTATGAAGCCTTAATCCTAGGATTGCAACGTTTGAAAAAATTAGGTGCCAAAATAATCTCAGTTCATGGAGATTTTGAACTCATAATTAAACAAATCAAAGGGGAATATTCAACTAAACATCCAAGGTTAAGGGCTTATAAGATTGTTGTTCTAGATTTCCTTGAACTTTTTGAGTATGAGTTATCTGTAGTTCCAAGAGGTCAAAACATCATTGCTGATGGTTTGGCTATTTCAACTAGTACGTGTAAAATTCCTTATCACCCAAGTCACCAGTACACAGTTGAAGTTAAAAATAGACCAGTTGTCCCAGATAATCTTTGGTACTTGCAAGTTTTTGGTAATGATGAACAAATTGATTTTTTTTTGCAGTCAAAGGCTGAATTCGAGTGTGCCAAAATAGACATAGATTGTGATGTAGATAATAATGTACATACAATAATGAATAAAGTAGAATCGAATGAATTGGATAAAGATCAAGAAGATTTAGAAATCTTGCAGTTGAAGGATAATGTTTTTCCTAGAGGGTTAGTTCCCTTGGAAGAGTTATTTGATTTTAATGATGTGGCTAAAAAACCTTAAATAGAACCTAATGGAGTCGATGTGGAAGAATGTAATATAGGAACCAAACAAAAGCCTAAACTGGTTAAATTTTCCAAATCTTTGCCTTCAGTTGAAAAGCAGAAGTACATAGAGATTTTCAAAGAATTCATAGATGTATTTGCCTGGAGTTATGATAATTTTAAGTCATATGACACCAAAATTATACAACATAAAATTCCTATAAAGGAGGACCACAAAACTTTTAAACATAAACTCAGAAGGATTGACCTAATGCTTTTGCCCCTAGTTGAGAAAGAAGTTAAAAAACTATATGATGCCAAGATCGTTGTACCCTTGCTGTTTTCAAAATGGGTATTAAACTTAGTTCCTACTAGGAAAAAGACCAGGGATATTAGACTATGTATTGAGTTTAGAAATCTCAATAAAGCTTCTTTGAAAGACAACTATCCTTTTCCCAAAATGGACCACATCCTGCAAAAGGTAGTTGGATCAGTAAGAATTTCTTTATTAGATGGACTTTCTGGTTATAACCAGGTTTTCATACATCCCGATGATCAAGAGAAAACAAAATTTACAACACCCTGGGGCACTTTCATGTATGTGAAAATGCATTTCAGTCTAATGAATGTTGGGGCTACATTCTAAAGAGCAATGGATTTTTCCTTTGCAGATGAATTAGGTAGGTTTATAGTCATTTATTTAGATGATATCACTATCTTCTCAAAGATAGATGAGGAACATTTGCTCCATTTAAGGAGAGTTTTTGAAAATTTAATAAAATTTGGTATCTCTCTTAACCCTAAGAAAACAATATTTGGCTTAGAAGAGGGAAAACTGCTAGGACACATCATCTCAAAGGATGGCATAAAAATTGACCCGAGCAGAGTAGATGCAATATTGAAGATAGAACCCCCTAGGAACAAGAAAGATGTCCAATCCTTTAACAGAAAAATAAGCTTCCTTCGGAGATTTATACCAAATTTCGTTGAAATCCTAAAAGCAATAACAAACATGTTAAAGAAGGATACCGAAATTAAATGGCATAATGATGTAAATGATTCTTTCAGTTCAAGAAGGAATTAACAACAAAACCAATTCTAATAATTCCTGATTTTACAAAAGATTTCATGATATGCTCTTTTGCATATGATGATACAATAACAACTGTATTGTTGTAGAAGAATGCTGAAGGACATGGACAACCAATTGCCTTTTTCAAAAGAGCAATGAGAGATACTTCGCTAAAATACAACATCATTGAAAAACAAGCATTTGCATTGGTAAATGCCCTTAAAGATTTCAAGGTTTATATTTTGCATTCACACATTATTGCTTTTGTCCCAAGTGCAGTTGTCAAGGACATACTCGCTGAAATAGATCTAGGTGGAAGAAGGGGCAAATGGATTGCCACCATTTTGGAATATGATGTTGAAATCAGACCGAAAAAACTTATTAAGGGTCAAGGATTAGAAAAACTCATGACAAAGTCAAGTTGTAACGTATTAGACATAAATTTTATTGCATAATTAGATGAATAGAAAGAACAAGCAACTCCGCCAATCTCAGAAGTTTTTAGCACATCACCCTGGTATGCTAACATAATATTTGTTTTACAGAACTTATATGCTCCCCCTAGCAACTAAAACCAAGGCAAGGTTCCTTAAAATGAAATCCATAAATTTTTTCATTCTTGACAATAATTTATATTGGAAAGATGCTGACGGAATGTTACTAAAGTGTTTGTTGAAAGATGAATCAGATAGGGTCCTGGAGTAATTTCGTTAGGGAGACTATGGTGGCCATCTATATTGGAAATCTACAACCAATAAAATCCTTAGAGATGGTTTTTACTCGCCAACCCTGTTCTTTGATGTACATAAAATTGTCACCTCTTGTCATCAATGCCAAATATTTGAAGGTAAAAGAAAGCTGTTACCTCTACCCTTGAAACCAATTTTAGTAGAATTCCCTTTTCAACAATGGAGTCTAGACTTCATTGGTGAAATCCACTCCAATTCCTCAGGCTAACACAAGTGGATTTTTACAGCTACAACCTATTTTACTAAATGGATAGAATCCATTCCCACTAGACAAGCCACTGACTATGTTACCATCCAATATCTAGAAGGAAATATATTGTCTAGGTTTTGTTGCTCTCATAAAATCATAACTGACAATGTTGCTGCTTTCAAGTCCAAAACGATAGATTTATTTATCAAATATAAGATTAAGTTGGGGAACTCTACTGCTTATTACCCTCAGGGGAATGGATTGGCTAAGTTCTCAAACAAGAGTTTGGTTAACATTATCAAGAAATTATTGCCGGAAAACAAAAAGTAATGGCAAAAAAAATTAATCAATGCACTATAGGCTGACATAGTTAATGCTAAGAAATCCACTGGAATGTCACCATTCCAGATAGTGTATGGGACAGATGTTGTTTTCACAACTTCTTTGGGAATTCCGGTGTTGATACTTCTGAAATAAGATCAGGTGGAGACCAATGACATGTAAAGAAGGATAAACTAGACTATTCAATTACAACAGTCAAGGGAAGAAGTCTATCATAAAACCCAAGTCACCCAAGAAAATATCAAAATGATTTATGATATAAGGACTAAGGAAGATGATTTTCAACTCAATGATCTTGTTTTGAAATGGGATTACAGAAATGAGGATAAAGGAAAACATGGAAAATTTGACAACTTATGGAAATGACCTTTTAAGATTGAAGCTTTCAAGGTCAACAATGCATTCCTGTTAATCAATTTGAATGTAGAATAGCTGTCAGGTGGACCAGTGAATGACAAACATCTTAAACATTATTTTCCATCAGAGTAAGTCAATTCATTCATCACCATTGTAAAATACCATTTTACTTTTATATTGCAAGACTGCATGTGACTATCAGCAGAAGTTGAAGCCCGCAGTGAAGGCCCTGAGCTTCTATTTGATGTGTTACCCTAGATATGAATAAAATACATGCGAAACAATTCAGTTGAAAGATCTTTGCAGCATGCCCAATGGATCAAGGCTACTGAATCTACGGTGTTCTTGGCACCTCACAAGGAGGATGCCATCCCCATTGGAGTCACTGTTAGGGTCCTATATTTCATAGGAGGAGTTGTTTTTATCTGATGATTTTATATTTGAAAAATGTAAATAATGTTTCATGTTTGAAATTTATTTCCAAAATAATATATATATATATATATATAGTAAGAAAAGAAAAAAGAAAATACATTGTAGGGGCTAGAAAAAAATAGAATAAAGAAAGAAATGAAAAGAAAAGAAAAGAAAAACAAAAAATATGTGTGAAAATGTCCCCCTAGGTGAGAAAATCTAAATGCCACAAAGAAAAATCAGTATTGCATCACTTTACATTTAGAAATTTTGAATGAAGTGTGCAACTTGTTTAAATGCCACTTTGTAAATAGGAAAATTAGAAATAATTTGGGCTAATCACACTGTTTAATCGTGATTAGGTTAGGAATACAATAGGTTAGATTAGCGAATAAATTAATCACTTGGTTTAATCGTGATTAATTGATAGGAAAAAAAACAGTAAAAAGTGCGCTTTGCTAGTTCAACTGCAGCATTGAATTGTTACTAAATAATTTTAAGGAAAAATCAATTTTTGATTAACTTTACCTTAAGTAAGGGTTAATCGCGCTTTAATGCACTAGTAATAAGGTTTGGAATATGTATTTTAGCCTAAGTTCACACTTTCAAATAAAATGGATGGTTGAGATTGTCCCCGCTCGGATCAACAACGGGGGAATGTTTTCGGGATGCCTCGAGCTCAACTTTGATTTTTCCATGGGGTGGGGGTGGAGGGTCTGAAGCTCCTGCTAAGTGGCACCCTCTCGACGTTTCGCACCCCCCTCGCTTTCCTCTCATCGCCCGCCCCCCCCTCTTTGAAAAGGATTCTGCTGTTAATTTCCTCTGCTTCCACTTCCACTCACCACCCGCCACGTGGGTCTCTTGTCCCCACCTTCCCTCAGCGCCTAAATGCCACAACATATCTATGACCCCACCATACTTACCACCTCAGGCTACCTTCCCTCCACGTGCTCTCTACCACCTCACCCTCTCGGACCCACTCCCATGACTACTCCTGACCGTTAAACTTATTCCGATGTCTCACCTCCTCCCAATATTATGCTACCATCTCGCTCCCCTCTCGCCATTGCAACAAACCATTGATGTATTAACTCCCTTCCTCTCCCTGTGCAATGAACACGCTCCTCGTTAACGGTTAATTGGGAAAGCGCTCTATATAAACGCTTTGAAACCATAAAACTCCTCTCTTTCACCATGCCATATGATCAACAACAGGTTACAGATTCTTAAGCCACAACAATGACTAGTTAAATTTCCCAACCATCACTGTTTCAAATTGTCATCAGGGACCTAGTTCGACATTCCTCTGTTGTTTTCCTACTCTAGGTAATCTGTGACCTTTTCTCATCTGAGGAAATTCATCATGCCACCTAAAATGAAATTCCCTAATGAAAAGGGAAAGAAACAAGAAGAGAACCCATGCTTCCCCCACCTGTAGACTTAGATAATGTACCCTTATTGGACATGCAATATAATTTTTTTGAAACCAACTGTGAATTTGACTTGTCTGAAATTCACAGTTGGTTAAAATAGAAATTCCTTGACCAAAGCGATGAAATTAATCTGTGGGAGTCTATCCTACCTCAGTTCATTTTCCCACAGACCCATTTTCCCGAGTTAGTTTCCTAGTGTCAATTGAGTTATGTCCCCTCTCATAGATCTATCTCAAGTTGCAATGGTGAAATTTTGATAACTATCACAATTGAAGCCATTACCCAAATGCTTCTGGTAACAATCCCAGAGTCAGTTAAGCCACTGTTAGTAGACTCTCTCACAGAGCTCTACAAGAATTTAACTTTTTCCCAAAGAGCCAAGATCTTTGAAGTTTTTCTGCTTGAAGATGCCCAATTACCAAAAACCAACCCTCCATATTTATCTTCCATGTTCCCTGAGGGAACCAAGGATACTATTTCCATCATCTCTTACATTCTTAGTTATCATTCTCACCAGTGGGTTGATGAGGCCATTATTGGCTTCTTGTCAATTTTCACCACTGGTGAGCAATCACTCATTTTTAATTATAGTAAGTTATTATAGAGGCTATGCATGATCAGTTTATCAAATTTTCCACAGAGGGAGCTTTCAAATAATCCTCTATTTTAGTGTATATGTTTATTTATCAACAAGCAAACATATTCCCTTTCACCTTGCAGAAGATGGATGAGCAGGGTAATGCTCAATTAGTCATACAATGGACATCCTTGGTGAGAAGGATTTCCATAGAATTCTCTTTCACAGACTTTGTGGACCAGTTCTTATACATAGTGGTATGTCTCCTACATAGTAATGTAGAGCCGTGGATAGGTGAAGACATTCAGGAGATTCTACATCTCAGTGATCAAGTAAAGACAGGGGATTTGTATCTTTACCATACCTACATAGAAATTCAGATATATGGGTGTGAAATGCCACCCTATAAACTGCCTAAATTTGTGCCTATGAGACTTTTATCATTAGAGTACATTCAAAAGATGATTCACATTTATGATCTACATTTCGTGGCAGCCAAAAAGAAGGCCTAGTTCAAGATTAAATCCAGAGTAGAACCTTTTGTTCGCAATACCAGATTAGCTGGTAAGGAAGGAAATTTGCTGCTGAAGCAAATGAACCTTAAATTGAGTTTCACATGATCTTATGACCCATTTTTCTTGGTATCAAAGATAACGGTGGAGGAAAAGACCACACCTTATTCACATACTCCTCGACTAGAAATCGAGTAGTACATGAACCAGACTCAATGGGTGGAAAACACACTGCAAGAGGCAGTGGAGCAGGTTCACTCTACTACTACAAATCAAACACCCATACCTAAAGAGAAACAGGAGAAGAGAGGAAGAGAAAAAGATTGTTCCACGGTGACAGAAATAGGAGAAAAATATTTTCTTATTTATATAAAGAAGAAAAAAACCAACTCCACAACTAGTTTTCAGTAGGACAAAGAAGAACAAAAGACTATTGTAAATATAGGTCCTCATGTGTCTAGCAGAGAGGAGGATATCTTCATAGATCACCATCTTCATCTACTTCCAAAGATCCTCCAGAGACACCAAAGGCAGTCGATTTGGCTCAAGACATTGCTGAGCCCAACATTTTTACCAAATACAAGGCAATTAAACAAAGGAATGAAATGCTAAAAGCCTCTACTTATATGCAGTTCTGGAAACAAACAGCGGTATCGCAGGACATATTACTATCGACATTCGACTCGGAGAAGGGAAAAATGTAGATAACGTTTCTCGAAGCCAAAGTACCAGCTCCAAGGTCACCTGGAGATTACAAGGAGTTTGTGTTCACTTTTGATGCACAACATATTCATCCCATAGACCAGATGGAACTACACAAACAAACAAGTCAAATGATGCATTCCACATTCACTAACACTTCCATGTCTACCTCTAAATTGCAAGTATCACTAAATATTGTACAGTCCCATCTCAAGTTAGAGAATATTTCATCCTTACCCAAGGATACTAGAATCAAGTCAGTGGAGGACTTGGTGATCAAGTTGGGATATAATCCCAAATATATCAATGCAATTGAAGAACTTTTGAAGAAAAAATATGCTGACATAACATCCTTGAGAAAACAATTAAAGTTGCCTACTACAGAGGATCCACATGCCAAGGAGCTAGGAGTGATGGAAAAGAAGAAAGAGGATATGTTCAGGATAGTCATCGAGATAAACAACTAGATCAAGGACATGGAAGTAGAACTGGAGAAACTACTCAAAGAAAAAGAACAGGCAACACAGTTGGCCATAATTCCACTTACAATAGTCCCAATCTCAACGACCATAACCCAAGGAGAATATCAATCTACATCAACAACAACAATAAATTCAATAAGTGAATTGATCAGAGCGATGGACGATCTGTCCATTCAGGAACATGAAATTGTTAAGTTAATAGCTCAGCTTAAGATTGTCAGAACATAAGTTAAAAATTATGTGGCAGAGTTGTAGAAAACCCATCAGTTAAATCTAAGAATTGAGCAGTTACATAGTGAATCTGTTATGGGTCAAACTCTGACCCAAGCCAGAGAAAATATATGGACAGAAGTCAGTGAAGCTATCATAGAAATATGGTGTTCTTTACAGATCATTTTTGAATAGAAGGAGTTAGTACAAAAATCCCAAGAGGTGATCAGGTAGGTTAAAATAGACTTGGGTAGAAACCTAGGGAAGCTAAAACCATCATCAAATTTCTGAATTCTAAGAATAAAGAAGAACTACAGGAGCTGGGAATTCAACACAGAACATAGACCATCTTGGAGGTGAGAAGGATGCAAATCAAAAGGACTCTTATGAATTAGCTTGATAAAAAATGCCAAAACTTAGAAACCAACATAGATAGATTCCACAAGAAGTTGCAGGTGTTGAACAAGAAAGGTCTTCTAAAGTTTATTAATGCAGAGAATGAGCTCATGAGCCTAACAGAGTACTAGGACAGATTAAGCAGGAATCCCAATACAAATCAAAGTTTGCAGGGATCAAAGGGCATATCACAGGGAAAACATTCATGGAGGCCTTAAATTTTGATTTATTTATTAGTCATGAGGTTAGGCACCTATTTGTCATCAAGCCAACCTTTCAGAAATACACAGACGTGGATGAAAGCTACAAGAAATTGATTAAGTTTTAAATCCCAAGTGAAGATAGGTGGGAGACATTGTGTGAATTACTTGAGTAATTCGTAATTGGACAACAAGGCAAAATAACGAAGCAGATTTTGAGGCCTAGTCACCAACAATCTTCCTTAAAAACAAAGCCATCATTCAACAATTTGAAGATTCCTATTATTTTGTTCTAATTCTATAATCATTTTATACATTAATAGGATTCCATCTTGATCTTTTGAATCAAGATATTTTGTAATTATTTTTGTATGAATACTTCAAAAATCGAAGTATTAGTGTTGGGATTAGTTTTGAAGAAAAGACTTATGCTGTAAAGAAGCTCATAGAGCTATCCTTGATCATATTTCAGTAATACAACACAAGCATTACAAGATTCTTTTGTCAAATTCATTGGTGATGTGCATCTTTCTCTGTTAAATGTTTTCATCATTTTTTTCATATCTGTTTATGAAATCTAAATTATTCTAAGAAGAGTATGAACATGATTTGTTTAAAAGTACACTCTATCTGAATTATGAATAATTTCTATGTTTTCTTTTGAAAATTAAAAACAAAATTCTTAATTGCTTTGCTTTTAATTGGATTGCTGAATCTTTTTCTTCTCCTGCATAGCATAGATATTAAAGGATCCAATGAAATTTCCTACCCTACCCTGTAAGTTTACCTTGTAAACTCTACATTTGATCAATCTAAACTTGTGACTCCATTTCCCAAAGGCCCAATTCCAAAATCTCAACCCAACAACTCAAAAAACCCAAACCTGAACATGATAACTAGCCTAATATCATCAGTAAAACAAATTCAAACCATAAAGAGATATCCCTCTCTGAAACTGGGAGGGATGGAATCCCAATTTCCAAAGTGGTTCTAAGGTTACCTTTGTAATTTACTCTACAACCTAAAAAGTTATGGAGTGATAACATCCTGGTGACTCCACTGGGGAAGCGAGCATATTTACTGTGAAAATTTATTTTCCCGTTTCAAAATTTTTATTTCAGTACATTTAAGATTTATTTTTCAGAAATAAATGTTTTTGAGGTTGTACCTTTTGTACTGAAATTATGTGTTAAGTACTATATAGATCTGGCTCCTAAAAGAATTCGTACCAGAGCTCATCCAGACCCGAATCTTCCCAATATCTTAGATAATCCTGAGAAATTGATAAGGAAGAAAAGCTTGATTGAAAGTCAAGGGAGTAACAGTCCTCTACCAATAGCCAATTATTTTCTAGAGAGTTTTATTACCATAGAAGACATTCAATTTGACCTACCCCTTGAACTCAGTTTGTTTAGATCCAAATATGAAATATTTACAGCTGAAACTATCACCGACAAGTTGGTTTTAAAACCATACATATTTGAACATTAGTCTGTAGACCAGGATTTTGACAAAAAAGCTCTCCAATAATTTGAAAAATGAGAAGGCCTAGTGACAGACCTAGATCAAGCGATCCACAAAGCCTACATCCAACAATCAGTTGAAATTTCATCCTTATAATTCTCTGTTTCTTCTCCCATCACACAATCTTTACTTCATGTTTCCACTAGTTCCACCTCCTCAACAATTTCCACTACCTATCCATCAACATCACAAAGTGTAATACAAATTGTCTTAATCCCTTCCACATTTACACCTCACACAAGTTCATCTGTTGTTCATCCCCATATACCAGTCATGGCAGCTCGATATGCTCCCCTGGTTTTACCGGCCCGATTACATAACATGCATCTAGACTATCAAAGTAGGATCCCTCAGTTTGATGGCACTGTGGCCAATACTGCACAACAACATGTAGATAAAATGAATGACTACTTTGACCTTCAGGAGGTTGATGAAGATGATGTGAAGATGAGGCTTTTTTCCCAAAGCCTTACTGGAGAGGTAAGAAAATGGTTTAAATATTTACCAACAACTACCGTTAATGATCTTGTTTCCTTTCATCAGTCTTTCCTCAACAAATTAGGAACTAAAAAGAATCCCCTCCAGGATTTAAATGAATATAAAAATTTAAAAAGAGGGCTTAATGAAACTATTGAAGAATATTGTGATAGGTTTAAACGAGTTTATAATGCCATTCCAGTTGCTATAAAGCCCCCACCAGGGTTAGTCCTTACTCATTTCCCTGAAGAATTTGATGTTGACATGGCCTACCAATTAAGAGAAATATACCCTACCACACTTGAATAAATACAAAGTAATACTGTCAAAGTATAGGCTAATTTATTAGCCAAAAAATCCAAGCGTAAAACAGAAAGAAGGGTTAGCATCAAGGATGAACCTTCCTCCTCTTTATCAGACTCAAAAATAGACAACCTATTCAAAACCATGGAAAAAATGATGGAAAGGATGACAGTAGTTGATAGAACCCCCCCAAGGGATAACCAAGGCAACTCTCAAAATAGAAATCAAAATCACAAAAGTAATCCACCTCTGATAAAACAAAGGGAACTGAGGCGCCCTAATGATCAACAACTTAGGCCTCCTTTTCAAGAAAACTATGCTGAAGAAGAAATGGAACTAGAAGAATATACAGAGGAAAACCAAATTAATTTGTTTGGGGAGACAAAAATTGATCATATCTTTTTGACTAAAGAAGAGCAAGATCAATTTCTGCTTTCACAATGAGAAACAATTCCTTTAGAGTATGAAGAATGCAAACAAGGTCATTAGAATGGCATAATGAAAGTGCATAGGCAATATAACCTCAGGAGTAGAAAAACTATTGATACTCCTTCGAAGAAAATCTTTGATACTCCTTCCAGCCAGACTAGTGATAATCAACCGAAGAAAACTCAGGTTGATATCCCTTCCAATCAAGCTAAAGATGTTCCTTCCTCTAGTCAATCCAAAGAAAATACTCAAAAAGAAAACCTGAAAAAACAGGATCAGAACATCAAGGAAATAGAGAAGCCACAAACCTCTTTCAGCATTGAAAATGAATTGGCTAAAGTTAAAATTTCAATCCCCCTCACTGAATTGAAGAATAAGAATGAGTACAAAACACAAGTGATGAAAGCCTTAAAGTAGGATAAGGAGCATATAATTCAAACCTCACGGATGACAAGCCCGAGCTACTATTTTTTCCAGAGGTAGAAGGTAAACCCAAAGATGGAAATGTTCCCCCTTTCTATGTCAGTCTCAATATCCTTGATAAAATTATTCATAATGCGATGCTCGACTCTGGTGCCTCACAAAATTTAATGTCTCGAGCCATAATGGAGAAATTGAATCTTGACATTACTAGGCCATATAAAGACTTGTATTCTTTTGATTCCAGCAAGGTAAGGTGCCTTAGAGTCATTAAAGATCTCTGTGTCACCCTAGCTCAAATTCTTGCCAGAAGCATAGTCATGAATATCGTAGTGGCAGACATACCCCCAAAGTATGAAATGCTACTTTCTAGATCATGGGGGGAAAGCTGCAAGGCACCCTGCAAATGGATATGAGTTATGCTACCATACCTCTTTTTTTTCAACCTAGGAGACTTTACAAAGAAACCGTAATGAAATACATGGTTAGCTATCAAGATAGACCAAACAACCATCCTTTGTATTCAGTCCATTCAGAACTAGACTATTTTATCTTGTATAATGATGGAGGTATAGAAGGAAAACACCCTAACCTAGAAACCAATTTGTGTTATATGGAAGAAAACAAAACACATTCTAAAACTAGATGAATAAAATGAGCCTTTATGGAACATCATGGAAACAAAAGGAGAGATATTTCGCTGAAATACAACATCATGGAAAAACATACATTTGCATTGGTAAAGGCCCTTAATGATTTCAATGTTTATATTATGCATTCACACATTATTTGTTTTGTCCCAAGTGTAGTTGTCAAGGACATACACACTCAAACCGATTTAGATGGCAGAAGAGGCAAATGGACTGCCACCATTCTAGAAGATGATGTTGAAATCAGACCAACAAAACTTATTAAGGGTCAAGAATTAGAAAAACTCATGGAAGAGTCAAATTGTATTGTATTAGACATAAATTTTATTGCAGAATTAGATGAACAGGAAGAGAAATGACTCCATTAATCTCAGAAGTTTTTAGCACATCACGATGGTATGCTGACATAATTTTTGTTTTACAGTACTTATATGCTCCCCCTAGTTTAAATAAAACCAAGGTAAGGTTCCTTAAAATGAAATCCATGAAATTTTGCATTCTTGACAATAATTTATATTAGAAAGATGCTGGTGGAATGTTACTAAAGTGTTTGTCGAAAGATGAAACAGATGGGGTCCTGGAGGAATTTCATCAGGGAGACTGTGGTGGCCATCTATATTGGAAATCTACAACCAATAAAATCCTTAGAGCTGGTTTTTACTGAACAAACCTGTTTTTTGATGTACATAAAAATGTCACCTCTTGTCATCAATGCCAAATATTTGAAGGTAAAAGAAAGTTGCTACCTCTACCCTTGAAACCAATTTCAGTAGAATTCCCTTTTCAACAATGGGGTCTAGACATCATTGGTGAAATCCACCCCAGTTCTCCAGGCCAACACAAGTGGATTTTTGCAGCAACAGACTATTTTACTAAATGGATATAGCCATTCCCACTAGACAAGCCACTGACTCTGTTATCATCCAATTTCTAGAAGGAAATATACTGTCTAGGTTTGGCTGTCCTCATAAAATTATAATTGACAATGCTATTGCTTTCAAGTCCGTAAAGATATTTTTGTAACAAATATCAGATTAAGTTAAGGCACTCTACTGCTTATTACCCTCATAACATAGTTACCAATCAAACGAGAAAATGACCTAGTACCCATTTTTCTGAGGATTTTGAAAAATGGTAATTCTAGAATACACCTTTTTTTTTTGGAGCATAGTTTTGCCACTTTAAATTTTTTTATGTATCAAGTGTGAATTATTTTTTTAAATGTTAGTGATTTCATGCTTTTTGAGAAGTGTTGATGCAACATCAACACATTTTTTTATGTATCAAGTGTGAACATTTTTTTTTTGTTAGTGATTTTCATCTTGATTTTGAAAAGTGCTCATGCGCATCAACCCCTTTTGTTTAAGGGCTTAGTTTTTACACTTTAAATTTTCTAATCAATTAAGTGTGGATAATTTTTTTTAAATGTTGGTGATTTTCATGTTAGTAAAAAAGAATGACAAAAAAATATAAAAAAAGGAAAAAAAAACAAAAAACCTATAAAAATGTAAAAAAAAAAAACATAAAACATAAAGCATGACAAAAATAAAAGTAATAAATACATATTAGTAATAAAACACACACACACACACACACACACACATATATAACAAAAATAAAAAACATAAACATAAAAATAAAAATAAAAAAACATGACAAAAAAAAAACATAAAACATGTTAGTAATAAAACATAAACATAAAAATAAAAATAAAAATGACAAAAAAATCAAATACAAAAAAAATATAAAAAAGGAGAAAAAAACAAAAAATTCATAAAAATGTAAAAAAAAATCAAAATTAACTCGTAAAAATAAGAAAATTGAATAAAAACTTAATGAAAAAAACAAAAAATAAATAAAAAAAATGATTTTAAAAAAGTAGATATAATTTAAACAAAAACAAATTGATCCACAAAGAAAATCTAAAACATTTTTTTTTAAATAAACCCATAAAAAAAACTTAAAATATTACAAAAAATTCAAAATATTTAATAAACAATATATATATATATATATATATATATATATATCTTTTTTTAAATTAATTGAAAAAAAATTCAAAAACAATTAAAAGATAAAAAGTTTATAAAGAAGAAAAATAAAAAAAACAATTAATGAAGAAGAAGAAGAATTGAAAAAAACATTAAAAAAAAACAATTAAAAATAAAACAATAAAATCAATTTAAAGAAACTATAAAATAAAAAAATAATTAAAAAGCTTTTAAAAAATATTATAAAAAACAATTAACAATTAAAAATACCCCGCTGTGTGCTCTCCTCACCCTCCTCTTGACCTCTCGCCTCCCGACCCCCATCCTGCCCATTCCTCACCCTCTCGGTCCTCCCATCTCCCCTCTCCTTACCTCACCCACCTACCCTCCCCACTCTCGGTCCTCCTGCTCCCGCCCCTCCCCTCTTCGCTCTCCCATCCAACCACCATGCCACCCTCCTCCACTCCCCCCGCTGGTTGGGGGCTTGGGTGGGGAGGGGAGGCTGTGCACGGGGGTAAGGGGGGGACAACTGAGGGTGCGGAGGGAAGGAGGGTGAGGGAGGAGTAACGTGTGGAGAATGGTAGAGGACAGGGTAGGGAGTCGAGGGTCGATGGTAGGAAGGTGAGAGGGGTCAGGATGAGGTCAGTAAATTGGGTATTTTAAATTGTTTTTTATTTTTTTATTTTATGTTTTTAATGTTTTTTTGGGAAATTCCACAATTAAGCACGCTTGAGCCAGAGGTGATCTAGGATGGGTGACCTCCTGGGAAGTCCTAGTTACCGGGTGCAAGCCCCGAAAGTGATGATTGCTGCTATGTGATTCATTTCACTAGTTTCAATCACTTCTTCACCCCTGTGAGCATCACTCGATGCAATGAGTGTTAAGTGAAGTATTCAAAAATCATGAGAAATTAGTCAGCTACAACTACTTCTCATGAAAATGGTCATACATGAATGACTTAACGCAGTTGAATCCCAGAACGATATTTAATTAATTAA
>APFE030000340.1:300696-332084 GCA_000404065.3 Pinus taeda
TAGGGTATGTGTCGATGCTTGTCTAGCAATCCGATCCCATTATATGCAATTTCATAGTTGATTTTAAAATTTTCGTTATAATGAATCGAGTCTACTCCACAATGTGTTAATTTCATGGTTGGTGTTTAAGTTTTCATTACAATGGGTTGAGCTCACCTACACTGCGTGTCAATTTGATAGTTGATTTTTAATTTTTTTTTGCAATATATCAAGTTGTTTTAGGCTAAGATTTTAAAATCGCTATACATTTAGCATTTAAAAAAAATTACTCTTGGTATAATAACTCTTTTATTCAGGTGTTCATTTTTGAAGAGTTTTTTGTCATAATTTTTTTTCCATAATGTTATGCTTGAAATATTTTGAAAATTTAAGATTGTTTTGTAGTCATAATCTTTGGTTTTAATTTCATGGTTGAAAAATTGTAAAGATTTTAATGTTTTTCTAAGTCGTGATATTTTATCTTTAATGTTACGGCTGAAAACAATTATAAATAATTTTTCTTAGCACCATGCTTGAAAATTGTTGAAATTTTAAGGTTTTTCAAAGAAGTGATATTTTAAATTTAATGTCATGCTTAAAAATCGTTGGAATTTTAAGGGTTTTCAAAGACGTGATATTTTATTGTTAATGTCATGCTTGAAAATCATTGAAAATTAAAAGTTTTTCAGAGTCATGATATTTTGTTTTTAACGTCATTATCAAAAAATGTTGAAAATGTACCCTAAAAAAAAAGTTATTCCAGCATCAACACTTTTTGATTTCAAGGTGTTTTTTGCACCAAACAAAATGGTGTTTTATTGTTTTTTACTGTTATTTTTAAAAAAGATTGATAATTTACTCTAAAAAAAACATCAACGCTTTTGGGATTTTTGGGCTCGAATACCCGTTTTGAGGTAATAGTTCCCGTTTGATCGATAACTATGTTTTGGGGGAATGGGTTAGCTGAGTCCTCAAACAAGAGTTTGGTTAACATTATCAAGAAATTATCGTTGGAGAACAAAAATTCATGGCATAAAAGATTAATCAATGCACTATGGGATGGCAGATTTAGTACCAAGAAATCCATTGGAATGTCACCATTCCAGATAGTGTATGGCACATTTGTTTTTTTTCCCAACTTCTTTTGGAATTCCAGTGTTGAAACTTCTGCAAGAAGCTAAGGTGGAGACCAATGACATGCAAAGAAGGGTAAACCAGACTATTCAGTTAAAATAGTCAACTGAAGAATTCTACCATAAAACCCAAGTCACCCAAGAAGATATCAAAAGGATTTATGATAGAAGGACTAAGGCAATTGATTTTCAACTCAATGATCTTGCTTTGAAATGGGATTCTTGAAATGATAATAAAGGAAAACATGGAAAATTTGATAACTTATGGAAATGGCCTTTTAAGATTGAAGCTTTCAGGGGCAATAGTGCATTCATGTTAATCAATTTGAATGGAGAATAGCTTCCAGATGGACCAATGAATGGCAAGCATCTTAAGAATTATTTCCCATCAGAGTAAGTCCATTCATTCATCACCATTGTAAAATACCATTTTACTTTTATATTGCAACAGTGCGAGTGACTACCAACAGAAGCTGAAGCCTGTAGTGAAGGCCTTGAGATTCTATTTGATGTGTTACCATAGATATGAACAAAAGACAGGTGAAACAGTTCAGTTGGAAGATCTTTGCAGCATGCCCAATGGATCAAGGCTACTGAATCTACGATGTTCTTGGCACCTCACAAGGAGGATGCCATCCCCCTTGGAGCCACTGTTAGGGTCCTATATTTCATAGGAGTCATTTTTACCTGATGATTTTATATTGGAAAAATGTAAATAATGTTTTATGTTTGAAATTTATTTCCAAAGAAATAATATATATATATATATATTATATATATATATATATAAAGAAAAAAGAAAAATAAATTGTAGGAGACAAAAAAAAAGAATAAAGAAAGTATTGAAAAGAAAAGAAAAGAAAAGAAAAAGAAAAAAGAAAAAATATGTGTGAAAATGTCCCCTCTAGGTGAGAAAATCTAAATGCCACCAAGAAAAATCAGTATTGCATCAGTTTACATTTAGAAATTTTGAATAAAGTGTGCAACTTGTTTAAATTCCACTTGGTAAACAGGAAAATTAGAAATAATTTGAGCTAATCACACTATTTAATTATGATTAGGCTAGGAATACAATAGGTTAGATTAGTGAATAAATTAATCACTTGGTTTAATTGTGATTAATCGATAGGAAAAAATCAGTAAAAAATGTGCTTTGCTAGTTCAAATGTAGCATTGAATTGTTTCTAAATAGTTTTTAGGAAAAACCAGTTTTTGATTAACTTTAACTTAAGTAAGGGTTAATCGTGTTTTAATGCACTGGTAATAATATTTTGAATATGTATTTTAGCCTAAGTTTGTACTTTTGAATAAAATGGATAGCTGAGATCCTCCCCTGCCTGGATCAACGGTAGGGGAATGTTTTCGCCCACCCTCCCCCCTGAGCTCAACTCCGCTTTTTCCATTTGGCGGGGGGGGGGTGGTGTCTGAAGCTCCTGCTACGTGCAATCCTCTTGAAATTTTGCACCCCCACATCAATTTCCTCTCTTCGCGCCCGCAACCGCCGCACCCCCCCTACCACTTTCCTCTCTTCGCCCCGCCTCCTTCCCCCCCCCACCCCCTCCGAAAATTCTTCTGCCGCATCCACTTCCACTCACCGACCGCCACATCGGTCTCCTGTATCCACCTTCCCCTAGAACCTACATGCTACGACATATCTCTGACCTCACAATACTTACCAGCTCAACCTACCTTCCCTCCACGTGCTCTCAGCCACCTCACCCTCGTAGACCCCAATCTCGCGACTACTCCCGACCGTTAAACTTATCCCGATGACTCACCTCCTCCCAATCTTATGCTACCATCTGGCGCCCCTCTCGCCATGTCAACAAGGCGTTACTGTATTATCTCCCTTTCGATCCTTGTGCAACGGACCCGCTTCCCGTTAATAGTAAATGATTAATGTTAATTGGGAATTCACTCTATAAACACTATGAAATCGTAAAAATTCTTTTTTTCATCGTGTCATATGGTCAGCAATATGTTACAAATTCTTAAGCCACAACAGTGACTGGTTAAATTTCCCAACCATTACTATTTCAAACTGTCATCAGGGACCCAATTCAACATTCCTTTGTTGTTTTCCTACTCCAGGTATTCTGTGACCTTTTATCATCTCAACAAATTCATCATGTCGCCTAAAATGAAATTCCCCAAAGAAAAGGGAAAGAAACCAAAACAGAACCCCATGCTTCCCCCACCTGTAGACTTAGATCATGTACCCTTATTGGACTTTCAATATAAAATCGCTGAAACCAAAAGTGAATTCGACTTTTTTGAACTTCACAGTTGGTCAAAACAAAAATTCATTGACCAAAGCGATGAAATTAATCTTTGGGAGTCTACCCTACCTAAGTTCATGTTCCCACAGACCCATTTTTTCCTTGAGTTAGTTTCCTGGTGTCAATTGAGTTATGTCCCCTCTCAGAGAGCTATCGTAAGCCACAATGGTGAAATTTTGATAACTATCACAACTGAAGCCATTGCCCAAATTCTCCTAGTAACAATTCTAGAGTCAGCTAAGTCACTGTTAGTAGACTCTTTCACAGAACTCTACAAGAATTTAACTTTTCCCCATAGAGCCAAGATCTTTGAAGTTTTTCTTCCTGAAGATGCCCAATTACCAAAAAGAAACCCTCCATATTCATCTTCCATGTTCCCTGAGGGAACCAACCAGATTATTTCCATCATCTCTTACATTCTTAGTTATCATTCTGACTAGTGGGTTGATGAGGCCATTGTTGGATTTCTGTCAATTTTCACCAGTGGTGAACAACCAATCATTTTTAATTACAGTCAGTTTATTGTAGAGGCTATGCATGATCAGTTTATCAAATTTTCCATAGAGGGAGATTTCAAATACTCCTCTGTTTTAGTGTACATGCTTATTTATCAACAAGCAGACATATTCCCTTTCACCTTGCAAAAGATGGATGAGAAGGATAATGCTTAGTCAGACATACAATGGAAATCCTTGGTGAGAAATAATTCCACAAAATTCTCTTTCACAGACTTTGTGGACTAGTTCTTATACATAGTGGTATGTCTCCTACATAGTGATGTGGAGCCCAGGATAGGTGAAGACATTCATAAGATTTTACAACTCAATGATCAAATAAAGACAGGGGATTGGTATCTTTACCAAACATACACAAAAATTCAGACATATAAGTGTGAGCTGCCACCCTACAAACTGGCCAAATTTGTGCCTATGAGACTTTTATCATTAGAGTACATTCAGAAAATAATTCACATGGATGATATATATTTCGTGGTAGCCAAGAAGAAGGTCCAGTTCAAGATTAAAGCCAGAGTAGGACCTTTTGTCTGCAATACCAGATCAGTTGGTAAGGACGCTGATTTGCTGCTGAAGCAAGTGAACTTTAAATTGAGCTTCACCTAGTCTTATGACCCTTTTGTCTTGATCTCAAAGCTAAGGGTGGAGCAAAAGACCACACCTTATTCACATACTCCTCGACAAGAAATCAAGTAGTACATGAATCAGACTCAATGGCTGGAAAACACACTGCAAGAGGTAGAGGAGAAGGTTCTCTCTACTACAACCACTCAAACACCCATACCTAAAGAGAAACAAGAGAAGAGAGGAAGAGAAGAATAATTTTCCCTAGTGATAGAAATAGGAGCAAAAGATTTCTTTGTTTATACAAAGACGCAAAAAATTAACTCTGCAACTATTTTTTAGCAAGACACAGAAGAACAGAAGACTATTGTAAATATAGGTCCTCATGTGTCTAGCAGAGAGGAGGATATATTCATAGGATCACCATCTTCATCTACTTCCAGATATCCTCCAGAGACACCAAAGGCAGTCGATTTGGCTCAAGACATTGCTGAGCCCAACATTTTTTCCAAATATAAGGCGATTAAACAAAGGAATGAAATTCTAAAAGCCTCCACTTATACGAAATTCTGGAAACAAACAACTATATCTCAGGACATATTACTATCGACATTCGACTCAGAGAAGGGAAAAATGTAGATAGAATTTCTCGAGGCCAAAGTACCAGCTCCTAGGTCCCTTGGAGATTACAAGGAGTCTGTGTTCAATTTTGATGCACAACATATTCATCCCATAAACCAGATGTACCTGCACAAAGAAACAAGTGATATGATGTATTCCACACTCACTAACACTGCCATGTCTCCCTCTAAATTGCAGGTATCACTAAATAATGTACAGTCCTAGCTCAAGTTAGAGAATATTTCATCCTTAGCCAAGGATACTAGAATAAAGTCACTAGAAGACTTGGTGATCAAGTTGGGATATAATCCCAAAGATATCAAGGCATATGAAGAAATTTTGAAGAAAAAAGATGCTGACATAGTAGCCTTGAGAAAATAATTAAAGTTGCCTACTACAGAGGATCCATAGGCCAAGGAGCTAGGAGAGATGGAAAAGAAGAAAGAGGATATGTTCAGGATAGTCATCGAGCTAAACAACCAGATCAGGGTGGAAGTAGAACTGGAGAAACTGCTCAAAGAGAAAAACCAGGAAGCACAGTTGGCCATAGTTCCACTTATAGCAGTCCCAATCTTAGCGATCACAACCCCAAGAGCATTTGCATCTACATCAACAACAAAAACTACAAATTAAACAAGTGAATTGGTTAGAGCCATGGATGATCTGTCCATTCAGGAACATGAAATTGTTAAGTTAAGAGCTCATCTTAAGACATTGTCAGAAAATAAGTTAAAAATTGATAATTTTTATGTGGCAGAGTTGCAGAAAACCCATTAGTTAAATCTAAAAATTGAACAGTTACATAGTGAATCCGTTATGGGTCAAACTCTGTCCCAAGCCAGAGAAAATATATGGACATAAATCGGTGAAGCCATCACAAAAATATGGCCTTCTATATAGATCAGTTTTGAACAACAGGAGTTAGGAGGTGATTAGCCAGGTTAAAATAGACTTGGGGTAGATACCTGGGGAAGCTATGACCATCATCAAATTTCTGAATTCCAAGAATAGAGAAGAACTATAGGAGATGGGAATTAAGGACAGAACAGAGACCATCTTGGAGGTGAAAAGGATGTAGGCCAAAAGGACTCTTATGAATCATATGGAACAAAAATGCCAGAACTTAGAAACCAACATAGACAGATTCCACAAGAAGTTGCAGGTGCTAAACATGAAAGGCCTGCCAAAGCTGATTAATGAAGAGAATGAGCTCATGAGCCTAATAGAGTACCAGGATAGATAAATCAGGATTGCCTAAGACAAATCAAAGTTTGCAAGGATCAAAGGGCATATCACAGGGAAGGAATTCATGGAGGCCTTAGATTTTGATTTATTTATCAGCCACGAGGTAAGGCACCTATTTGTCATCAACCCAACCTTACAGAAATACACAAATGTGGATGAAAGCTACAGGAATTTGATTAATTTTTCAATCCCAAGTGAAGAGAGGTGGGAGAAATTGTGCGAATTACTGGAGTAATTAATATATGGACAACAAGGAAAAACAACACAACAAATTTTGAGGCCCAATCACCAACAATCTTCCTAAAAAACAGGGCCAACATTTAGTAGTTTGAAGATTCCTATTATTTTGTTCTAATTTTGTAATCAATTTAGATATTAATAGGATTCTATATTGATCTTTTGAATCAAGATATTTTGTAATTATTGTTGTATAAATACTTCCAAAAAGAATCGAGGTATTAGTGTTGGGATTAGTTTTGAAGAAAGGAATTGTGTTGTAAAGAAGCTCAAAGAGCTATCCTTGATCATATTTAAGTAATATAGCACAAGCATTACAGGATTCTTGTGTCAAATTCATTGGTGAAGTGCATCTTTCTATGTTGAATTTTTCATTTTTTTTTTCATACATGTTTATGAAATCTAAATTATTCTAAGAAGAGTATGAACATAATTTGTTTCAAAGTACACTCTTTATCTGACTTATGAATAATTTCTATGTTTTCTTCTGAAAATTAAAAATAGAATTCTTGATTGCTCTGCTTTTAATTGGATTGATGAATCTTTTTCTTCTTCTGCATACCATAGATATTAAAGGATCCAATGAACTTGCCTACCCCACCCTGTTAGTTTAGAATGTAAACTCTACATTTGATCAATTTAAACCTATGACTCCATTGCCCAAAGGCCTAATTCCACTATCTCAACCCAACAACACAAAAAACCCAACCTGAACATGATAACTAGCCTAATATCATCAATAAAACAAAGCTAAATCATAAAGAGAGACCCCTCTTTGAAACTAGAAGGGCTGGATTCCCAGTTTCCAAAGTGGTTCTATGGTTACCTCTGTAGTTTACTCTGCACCTAAAATATTATGGAGTGATAACAAAGCCAACATTGTCTTGGAGGGTATTTAGACATTTTTAAATACAAAAATAATTCTTTGACATGCTATAATGTGCCCAATGGGGTCTTCTTCAAATGACAATGACTCTATTGACTTCTTAACCCTAGGACAAACCCTCGAAGCACTCAATGGGTGCTTCACCACTAAATAAATGCCCTTGAGCATGAAACCTGTGCTACAAAAATAACAATAATAATTTTCTTTTATATTACAATATAAAATAATCAGAAGTACATTTCATATCTTATGAAGACCGAACTTGGTTACACATTTCAACAACTGGATGGTGTTTGGGTTATTATAAATGTTCTCAAAGGTTTATCTGGGCTCTAAATGGACATGATTTTTGATGGACAGTGAGAATCCAAGGAGTGGTTGCATATTTCCATGTGCTCTTTTCTCTATGTGAAATGATGGGAGATGATTGTGGTTGCTAGATTGTCTCTGGTTGGTTGATGCATTTGTCACTCTGGAAGGTGTGGCTCTATGTGGATCAATGCTGGAATGTGCCTTGGCCTTGTCTTGTCAACATTTGTTTTTTAACTGACATTTTGGATGTCTATATTCCTTGTCACATAATGCTTTGTCAAAAACATATGCCCTTCAAAAGATGCATTCTATAGGGTGGGTACAAGTTTAGATTGATCAACACTAGTGTCAGGTGTTACCAATGTTTTTTCTAGAACTATGCTCTTCAAAGGAGACATCCTAAGTGGTAATTGTGACTAGAGATTGATCAATACTATTGCAAGTGTTTCCACCATTATTGGTTTCAAGTCCACATACTCTACTCCTTGAACCTTTTTTGGTTTGAAATGCTTGTGGTTAACCACAAATTTTGTTGGATTGTGCACTAGCAAAGCTTGAGGCCCAACGGAGCTTTGTGCATGTGATGTACCTACATTCTCACCAAGGTTTGCAAGGTATACATGCTATCTTGGGAGGTCCATACAAGTCGCTTGGGTGCACTACATCAACAAGTGAATTGCTAAAAACACCATCTAGGTGTACACAAAATCAATTGTGCTGATGTTTTCACTTCATATCTAGCACAATGTTTTGGATGCCTTGAGTGGCTTGTAGCATTACTATCGGTATGCATCATGTGCATGTAAGTGGAGTAGAGTGGTTGCTAGTTGATATTTGGGCTACCTGTAACTACATAAAAATATTTGTCAAATTTCTGAATGGGTTTTCTTTGTGATGGATGGTGGAAATTCAAGGATTGGGTGTGGAGTCATGTATAATAGTTCTACACGTTCTTATCTCTATGTGGAATGGTGGGAGATTGATTGCATGGTTTCTACTTTGTCTATGGTTACTTGCTTCTTTTGGTGGTTGTGGAAGGTGTGGCTCTGTGTTGATAGGGATTAGTGTTGGGATTTTTCTTGATCTCTTCCTGTAAATGTTTTTTTTTACATTTTTCATGTCTATATTCCCTATCATATAATGATTTGTTGAAAACTATGCCCTTTAAAAGAGACAACATAAGGGGTGACTACAAATTAAGATTGATCAACACTAATAGTGAGCCTTATGGATATTTCGTCTAAAACAACATGCTTCAAAGAGAAATCGTAAGTGGTGATTTCAAATCAAGATTGATCAACACTGATAGAAAGTGATACCATTATCTATGACTTCGAGTCCACATACTTTGCTTTGTGGACCCTTTTTTAATGTTTGAAATGCTTTGGCCAACTAGATGAATTTCGTTTATGGACTTGTGGAATCAAACTTTGGCTAACTAAAGATGTTAGGGAAGAATATAAGTCATCAAAACAAGTCAATGCGTGTATTTGGCCCCAGCCACATGAAATGGCTTCTTGTAGAGACAATCAACCCATGAGAGGCCAAAATAGGAATTTGGGTGAGGTGACAACTTCGCTTAACCACCCATGCTGGATACCATTCACTGCACTTTAAATTTTGAGTTATGTCTCTATGGTGTTGGAAAAATACCCATCAAAAAATAAATCACAAATATAAATTTGGGGTGGAAACTAGATTAATATTAATCCCCTTCTTGTATAAAGTTCTAATTAAAACATGGTAGTGAAAATTCTGAAAAGTGAAAATTTTATAACTACCACAAAGAAATAGAGATAAAATGCATTTCAACAATTTAAATTATTTAAATCCTATCACTTTTTGAGCAATTTTATGCCAAAAAAAACTTCAAGTCACTGCAAAGGATGGAAAACTCTGAGAATTTGTATGAAGATGACAAAAAATGACAAGGTTGAGTTTTTTTTGGAAGATTCATTTGGTGGCTCACAATGTACCTACAATTTTGGTGTGCTAATGTTTCTTGAGACTATGAGAAAGTTAATACTACTAATGCATAAATCATATTGAATTTCTCCCATGTTAATCTAATTTTTTTTAATCAGCAAAATATGTATCTTGTTAGGCAAAATAATCTTTTAAGCATGAATATGATAAATAAATTTCACATAGGTAGAGAAGTGTGCAACACTAGTATAGTATGTCAAAAAGACTGTGTTGTAAGAGTGCTAATTATGCACAACAAACACAAAGACAATAAGGCAAAATAATATGAGGGTGAACAAATGGATTTTTTTTAAATGAAAAGGGTTTAAAAACGACAACAAACAATAACACTTGAAGAGAGATATCCTTCACTAAAACCTGAATGTCAATGTTGTAAATACCAAAGGAGAACTGGTGCTAGAGTAGAACTCTTTCCAATTGAAATCACTTGCCATTCATTTCCTTAATTCAATTGAAACAAAGAACTCTTACCAACAGAGTAGAACCCAAAGTAGATGTATACGAACTTACCTCAATCTGCACACAAGACTACAAATTCAAGCTCCAAACCAAGTGTTCGTGATTTCTTCAATCAATTCTCATTGACTTTAAAGTGCCTGAACAATTCCAAAATCAATAGGAACATGTTTTAGCAATGAAGTAGAAAAAGATGAACCCTATTTAACTGTATTTGACATAAAAATGATTTTCCACAAACAATTTTTCTATTAAATTAAATTATATTAAATTGTGGTTGACAAGGCACAATGGGGATTCTCTAAATTGGAGGTGGCACATGGCGTATTGAAGTGGTTTGGTGATTGTGTTTGCAACATTCCTCAAAGCGGTTTTCACGCTGAAGTGTGAGCTGCATGTTGTTGTTGGATGGTTATGTGCCTGAGAATTTTAGTGATGCATGCAACTTTGCTAGATCATGCATTTGCTATGCTTGAAAATCTATTGTCATCATTTTGTTGGTTAGGCTATTGTGTCTTAGTTGATATAATCAAATTGTTTGATTTTGACAATTAGGGTTTTTGAGAATGGCTCTATGCTCCAATGTTATTGATGGAAAGATGTGTTCCAAATGGTTTTGAGTTCTTGCTAATTTCCAAAAAGGGGTATTCAAATACTCTTTGTATGGCGGTTTAGAATATTGTTGATAAAGGTTGGATATTTTCGATAGGGACAAATGTCTTGTAGAAAATTTTCATTCTTTTGATCTTATTTATAAAACAAAAAGATATAAACACAAAGAAACCTAGAAGACAAAAAAACTTGGAAGAGAGAAATATTGGATGGGTTAGGTAATGAAAAGAGCACATATCCTATTATAAAAAAGGAACGGCAAAAATCCCAAGTGCATGATCCCTAGGTGCGTGAACTTCAAAATGACAAAAATAATATTTAAGTAATCAATACAACACTAATGCATGATCTAGACTGAGGCAATAAGTGATTTTATTAACATGGCTTAGTCCAAGTCTAAATAACCATTATTAATTATATGAGTTAGCTTTGTGAGAGAGCATATTTGATTCTTCATCAATATCTCATATTTGGCTTGCATAACCTGTTCCTATTCTAGGTTGCTTTAAGATTTTTTATGATCTTGAGGCTCAAAAGATATTTTGAGGTTAGCCATAAAAGCATAATCTACCACACTAGATGCCTTACTTCTTTTTGGTCTACTTTCTGAATTCACACAAGTAAGCTCATCCCAATGAACATCATCATTAACAAAGTTACCAACTTAACAAAAACTATGACCTCAAAATGTCAAAAAGTTTAGCCCAAGAAATCCATATTTTTGGTTAAGAAACATGATAAAACACACTAAAATTGAAAAGTGGTGATGTTGTTATCACCTTATTTTAGGGTAAAAATTCTAACATTTTTCAGCTATGACATTAAAATTCAAATTCATGATTACAAAAAACCTTAAAATTTTAATATATTTCAACCATAGCATTATAAACTTAAAATCAACACTTGAATGAGAGTCATTCTACCAAGAGTATTTTTTTAACAATTAAAAGTATAATTCATTTGAAATATTAGCGTAAGACAACTTGACCCATCACAATCAAAATTTAAAAACCAAACATCAAATTGAAGCACTTCTTTTTTAATGGAGCATTAAAATTTCAACATTTTAACTATGGTTTAGAAAATCATAATAATACATAATGGTATGACAATATCATTGTATAATTAAAAAATTCAACATTAATTCAAAACATTTTATTATTATTATTAATCAAAATCTCGATACTAATTATATTAAATGAAATATGAATTATTTCTTAAAGTTATTGTTACATTATGGATGTTTAAAACAAAGATAATTCTTCATAATTAAAACTTATATTCCAACAAACATAGAAATGACTCAAAACTTCATTTAAGATCATATGCAAGTTAAAAAAATTATTTCAAGTTACCATGCAAACATCATATTGATCAAAATTACATAAAATGTTTTATACATTTATTTATGTTCACTCATAGATTCTAACACACCATAAGAATATACATCTTTTTTAAATGAATGATTGCATGAAGATGTCGATGACCCATATTATTCTCTATCATAAACTAGTGCCCCATTTAAGTCTATATGTATACCCAACATCGTGGATGTGAAAATCTTTCTAGATCTACGACTAGGTTCAACAGACTGCCATATTGCCACTTTTTCTTGTGGTAGCATTCTTTTGATAATCTCTGCTCTGAGACCACAATAATGGAAGAAGTGTCCTCAGACACATAATTTTATTAATCAGAAAAAAAAAACAATTACATAATTGATTTTGCAAGAGTTTACACCCAAACAACCAAACACTCTTGCAGTGAGCTATTTATAAGCTCTATGTCCTAACTACCTCTAATTATGGATCACTTATTAAATAACAAGTGTCCATTTACAATAAATGCTATTCAAACCAACTAGCTAACTAATCTCCTAAAATAGAGCGTAAGATACGACACATTTGGAGAGTCATATCTAGTTACAACAATATGCTAATTCTAAAAGTCTCAATTAAATAATTAAACATTCTAGAATAATAATTATTAATTTAATATCTTAAATTAATAATTATTTTATTCTAATTTTATAACCTATCATAAAATTGTATTTTTGGATCATCTAACATTCCCCCCTGTGATCCAAAGATACATTACAACGGATACCAAGTTCATCCTTGAACTTAGTAAATTTTATTCTGCCAAGCGGTTTCGTGAAAATGTTGGAGATCTGATCTTCGGAAGGACAATAAACTGGCTTGAGGACATCTTTGGCAATGAGAGATCTAATATGATGATACTTGGTGTCCACATGCTTTGTCTTTGAATGAAAAATTGGGTTCTTGGCAAGTTTGATGGCTCACTGGCTCTCAATGAATAATGATGTAGCTTCTGCCTGAGAAATGCCCAAGTCCTACAAAATTCTGCGTAACCAAACAATTTCACACGCTGCTTCCCATGCTGAAATGTACTCTGCTTCTGCTGAAGAAGTGACAACCATAGCTTGTTTCTTACAACTCCAAGATACTGTTGCTGACCCCATGTTATTTAAATAACCTGATGTTGATGCTCGATCATCAATACTTCCAGCAAAGTCAACATTGGAATATCCACCAAGTATAAATTTTCTAGTCTTTGTGTAAAGAAGACCAAAATCTTTTGTTCCTTGGATATATCGAATAACTCTTTTGGCTGCATTCCAATGGCTGTCTCGTGGTTCTTGCATAAAACGTGAAAGAATACTGACTGCATAAGATAGATCAGGGTGAGTATTTGTTAAATAAATCAAGCTGCCAATCAACTGTCTGTAAGCTGTACTATCCACTTTCCCCCCGCCTTCAAATTTTGAAAGTTTCAAGTTTTGCTCCATGGGGGTGAGAACGGGCTTGCAATCTTGCATGCCAAATCGTTGAAGAACCTCTGTTGCATACTTACTCTGAGAAATGAAAATATGATGTGGACGTTGGAAGACTTCAAGTCCAATATAGTAGTGAAGTAATCCCAAATCTGTCATCTTAAAACCTGCATGTAACTCCTTTTTCACCTGTGCAATATGATCATCGTGGTTGCCAATAATGATCAAATCATCTACATACATAACAAGAATTGCCAGATTCTTTCCCTATTGTCACACATACAAAGTATCATCATATTCACTTCGTTGAAAACCAACTTTCTTAAGGTATTCATCCATCTTTGCATACCAAGCTCGGGGAGCTTGTTTTAATCCATATAAAGCCTTGATCAATTTGCAGATTTTATGTTCTTGCCCTTCAATTTCAAAACTTGGAAGTTGTGTCATATACACTTCTTCCTATGAATCCCCGTTAAGAAAAGCAGTTTTCACATCCATTTGATGAACTTTCCATCCTTTCTGAGCGGCCAATGCAAGTGTTAATCGGATGGTGTTCCATTTAGTTGTAGGAGCAAAAGTTTCCTCATAATCAATGCCTTCCTACTGCGAAAAACCTTTTGCGACAAGTCGTGCTTTACACTTTTCAAGTTCTCCCTTTTGATTATACTTAATTCTGTAAACCCATTTGCATCCTATGGGTTAAAAATTTTGTGGACAATCAACAGGTTTCCAAGTGTTGCTATCAATAACTGCTTGATATTCTTCAACCATAGCCTGTTGCCATTCTTTATGTTTTACTGCTTCTTTGTATGTGGAAAGTTCAGTAAAATCATTTTCTAACAAGGAAAAATTGCCTTCACCTTTATTTGCCCTTCTGATGCCTGTTTTATTCTGCTCATTAAGCTTTACATCTTTCAAAAGTTGAACTGCCCCATTTTGGTAGTTGATTCACAGTTGTTTGAGATTCTGAAAAGTCTCCATCATTGTAAAGAGGATTAATATAAATTGATGTTTGTTCTGGTGGTGGAGAATGACTGTCAGAAGAACTATTGCTGCTTGGAGATGTAGATAAACTGCTAGAAGATCTAGATGGTGTTGATGAAGTAGATGGACTCAAAGAATCATATTCAAATGAAGGAAAATCAAGTTCATACCAATTTGGTGAATTTGGTTGACTTTGTGTATTTCCTTTTCTTTTACTGTCCTTAGTTTCTAAGTTGTGAAGAAGATTTTCGATTTCTTTAGCACTCTTACTCTCTGTTTCATCAAAAATGACATCCTTGCTCACAATGAATTTTCCATTGGTCAAAAGACGATACCCTTTCTCTCTTCATAATAGCCAATCATTGTGGATTTTAAACTTCTTGAGTCAAGCTTAGTTCATTTTTCTTTCGGAACTAAGGCATAACATACTGATCCAAAAACTCTAAGATGTTTAACTAGAGGTTTGAAACAAAATCAAGTTTCATAAGGTGTGATTTTGTCTAAAGAAGCAGTTGGAGATTTATTTCTTAAGTAGACAGTTGTATGAATTGCTTCTGCCCAATATGTTGGACTTAACCTTTTAAAAGTTAACATAGATCTTGTCATTCCTAACAAGGTGCAATTCATTCTTTCTACTACTCCATTTTTCTGTGGAGTGTAAACATTGGTAAGATGTCGTTTTATGACATTATCACTGCAATAAGTTTTGAATTTATTTGAAGTGAATTCTCCCCCATTATCTGTCCTGAGAGTACCTATCTTTTCTTTGACTTCATTTTCAACAAGTTGGCGAAAAATTTTAAACTTTTCAAACGCTTCTGACTTTTTCTTTAAGAAATAAACCAAAGTCATTCTACTGAAATCATCAATGAATGGTAAGAAATATTTGCAACCACCAAATGAAGTTTGTAGTGGTTCACAAACATCACTATGAACTAGAATAGTGTCGGAACTGCATATCCCGGAGGATGCACCATTGGAGGCAAAGGTCAAAAAACTTGCTACGAGCGTGTGCGACGCCAAGGCAGAGATGGCTAGAGTCCAGTTTGAGTTGAACCTAAAGATAATAGTATTGGAGCTCAATTCGCAACCTTCAACCTCGAAAAAAGTAAGGGAACAATGTGAAGATGCTATGAAAGATGGAGTCGCGACGGTGGATGCCGCAGTGGTGGACTGCACCGTGCTGTTTGGGCAGGCTATGGAGGTAGTCACGACCCTGTAGGAGGATCCCACCCTGTAGGTATTAAATACAAAATTCTGTGAGCTCCAACAAAAATATGATGAAGTGAGGGAGATGACGTGCACAATTGCTACAACACAACGCCTTGCCAAGATGTAGGAGGTGAAGGAACTGCTTACACAGGTGGAAGCAACATAGAAGAAAGAGGCTGTTTTTAAGGCTAGATTGGGGCCCTAGTTGGATGAGGCCTACATTGGCTCCGCTAATATTAAGGAGAAATTGGCAAACTTGCAGAGTATGCAATAGAAATTCAAGAAAGACAGTGCAGGACCAGCCACAAAGCGACTGATGGAACAGATCAAGCAGGTAGCCACGTAGAGCGCAACTGAGGTAGAAATTGCACCAGCCAAGTGACTTGAGGGCAAGTCACAATCTTTGTGTTGGGGGCCTGTTGGGATGGGGTCCCCTGGGTAAATTTTGGGGCAAAAAGCCCAAGTTTTGATGTACAAAATGTAAAGTCTCCACTAATTGTGGTCGCGTAGATAGTTAAAGAGTCATAAAGGGTTTTACCCTTCTTTATGTAAGTTAAGTCGACTTTTTGAGGATCTATCCATGGTCCACGGACCATGGAATTGTATAAATAGGTGTGTCTTAAGATGTCTAAGAAAAAAAAGAAAGTGGTGAAGTTTGTCTATGGGAGAAATCTAGAAAGTTAGCACATAAGAGTAGGAAGAAAGGCTTTGCAGCTGTGTGCACAAAGGCGTAGAGTAGAGTCTGCAGTTGAGTGCACAGACCCATGTAGCTGAGTGCACAGGGAACTCTTGAGTCTGTAAGCTGAGCTGAATGTTAATAAAGAAGATTGTTGCAAAAGTACTCGTGTTTAGCTCTTTACTTATGTTTTATATGAATGTGCTTCATGTTGTGATGGGTTTATGAAATAATGATGTATTGATACACAACTTTACACGATTTATATTGTTATATGAACGCAATTGATGTTAACTATTTACACGAAGATTATCTTGTTGTATGTTGAAGTTATCAAATACTTAAGCAGTTCTGAGTAATTGCTGGTTTAAGAGTAATCTTTGATGCGTTTAAGTAGCTAATTAGCCTATTTAGGGTCCACAAAAGCAAGTCATAGATCTTCGCAGAGGTCTAGAGGCTACTTCAAGGAAGTTATATTGATAAGCCTTAAAGGCTTATCCATCTGTACGAAGGTAGATTTAGGGTATAAAACGACTTCACGCTGATCTCTGGGTGCAGAAAATTGATTCCAACATCCCCCCCATATTGCTTCGGGTGAGACTTCAGCCCATGCTCCATAGAATGATGCTGAAAGGGCTAGTAGTGTAGGGATTTGTTTGGCGCAACTAACTCTGAACTTGGGTCAGGACCCACTAAGCCAACAATATATATATTGTAATATTGAAAGGAATATAATGAAAAATCAATCTGGTTTTCCTGTTTTGGGATCTAGGGAAAATCTTAGTGTATATTTGTTTTATGTTCTCGCCATTGTATGTTTTTCTGTTTTAAGAATTATTTTGTAGGTAATTTGTGTACAGGGTTAAATCTACATTAGGTAAGCCTATTTTCATTGCAAATATTGTGTTGAGAAACGGGAACAATAAATTCCAGTTTAATTTGTCATTGAATTAAACTGAGAATTAAAATCGAATTCTATTCTCATAGCAACTTGTAAATAGTTAATTAAGTTTAATTAACTTAATAGCTTAGAAATTTCTATTTTGAAGTCTTTCTAAGGTCATGTAGATGTTCTCCCTAAGCTTTAGAGGTCCAGTATGAGTTTAAATTGAGTGGTAAATTATATAAGTCAGTCTACCGAGTTATGTTTAGTTAAACTAGTTCTAATATGTTTGAGTAACTAATAGAGAGTTAACAGTCAGTTGGTGCACTCGTGCATCCGCAAGTGTCACTCTAGTTAATTTAAGATTCCCTCATCAGAAACTCATGCATGTCGATTATGAGAAAGACCCAGTTGAGACTAGAGTGTAGGGACATTGTACTATCAGTGGTATTATTTACTGGAGTGTAAATATCATGCATGCATCAGAGGTTGATCTTATGTTTGGATTGTGCAGTTTTGGAAGCATGAATTCCCTTTAAATACATGCTATTCATCCTAGGAATTACTTAAGAGATTAGGGGCTTGGAGAGCTGGAAAATTGAGTAAGTGTTGGCCAAGAGCTAGCTTATGAGTTGAGAGAGTTGAGCATACTTGTGCGAAATTGTTTTAGTGAGAAAAAGCTTTGTATATTCACTCATCTTTATGATATATGTAATATAGATAGCAGGGTTTTGAGCAATGGCTTTCCCCAGATAGATCTTGTGTTATGTGCCATTGATTTATCTTCTTCTTGTTCATATTGTTTTCATCTATCCATTGGCTTATGCTGGTTGAAAGTAGAAGTAGATTCTTGTCTTGTGCTTTAGTAAATTGCATGAGCTTGTGAATCTACAAGATTTTCTACATGGTATCAGAGCTGAATTCAATATACTAGGGGAGATTTCAAATTTTTTAGTTTTGGGTAACATGTGAAATTCAAATTTGCAATACATACTTCAGATGAAGTTCTACGGTTTGCGGCTCGAGTATGCCTTGGAAGGCAGCCAAAATTATATAGCCCAAAGGAACAGGTTTTGCCGAAAGATAATGGCTTGAAGGAATTCATTGATCAAGACATTCTTAAGCTTGTAGCATTGGATGCACAAAATTTGGCCGAATGGAAGAAGTGTGTGGCGAAGGTGAGGTCGATAATCCTTGAGGGAGTTTGAGGCCACATTTCTTGAGTCTCCATGGAAGGGAAAATCTGTATGCTATGTGGAAAACATTGACGGACTTGTATCAGAACAATAGTGCCAAAGGAAATTGGCACTGAAGGACAAATTTCAAAAAATCAAAATGGAGAAAGGCGAGACTACTCCAGAATACTTGTCCATGTTCACTCAATGTTGTGATGAACTTGGAAGTGTTGGAATCATGGTTGTTGAGGATGATATTGTGACTCTTGCTCTTCTGGTACTCCCAAAGAGTTGGCATAGTTATCAGGACTCTGTCAATCATCAGGATAATATGGGAGGGACTATGGTCGCATTTGATGCAGGAGGAGATCCAGAGGAACACCAGGGATGGCTCTTCATCAAAGACTGATGATGAAGAGAATTGTGCCTTAGCGACTAAGGCGAAGAAGGGGAAAGGGAAAGTTTCCCATTCCAAAATCAGATTCTTGCCATGGAGGTAAGAAGAAAGACATGAGCTGTGCCTTCATTGTCATGAGCTGGGCCTTTTTTCTACAAATTGTCCACTCAAGAAGTCCAAGAAGAAGTCCTCAGGAGGAGCAGCTGGTGAAGGTTTGGCCTCTAAATTTGAATTGGACTTTTCCCTTATTGCATGCATAGTGTCATCAATGATGGGAAGTGTATAGTATTCGAATTCAAGCTTCTGTGATCCATATCATAATGTATAAATATTTTTTCTGGAAGAAGTCACATTGAAGATTTTGGTCGATGCATTTCGAACCAAAAAGTGTGGTTCATCTTCAGGACACGATGAAAAAACACATCCAGGAAGAAGGTTAAATAGGGAGACAGGCCAACCTAACAACTAGAAGGAAACAACTATATTTGACCAAGGGAGGAAAAGGAAAAGTTTAATATTCTTTAATTAATTTATTAATTGTTAATCTCTTCTCTCTCTCTCTCTCTCTCTCTCTCTCTCTTCTCTATATATATATATATATTAATCTATTTAACATATTAACTAAATGGTTATTTTGACTAAGGTTTTAATAAATATTTATTTAATTTATAAAGGGGTTATGCCTTGGGAAGTATGTATTTATTTTATTAATATATTACCTTTATCGTCAACGCTATAATATTTATTTAATTTCTAAAACGATTGTTATTATTTTATTATTATTTTTTTATTTTGTATTTGGCAATAGGAATAAATTTTTATATCATTAAATAATCTAATATTCATATCACTAATGCTAATATTAAATAAGTATTAATAATTTAATACTTATTATAATTAGCATTAGTGATATGATATTAGTATAATTAATGATTATTAAATTATATCATAATTGCAATAAAATAAATAAATAATAATAATAATAACAATCATTTTTAAAAATTAAATAAATATTATAGCCGTTGAGATAAAAGGTAAATATATTATAAAATAAATAGATACTTTCAAGCAAGACCCCTTTATAAATTTAAAATATTATTAAAACCTAGTAAATATAACCATTAGTTAATATCTATATTTATATTATATATATATAAATATAATATATATATTATATAATAATATATATATATATATTATATATATATATATTATTTGATTAAATTAACAATAATAAAAGTATTATTTAGTTTAAATAATATTAAACTTTTCCTTTTCCTCCCCTGGTCAAATATAGCCGTTTCCTTCTAGCAGTTAGGTTGGCTTGTCTCCCTATTTAACCTTCTTCCCGGATCTATTTCTTCATCGTGTCCTGAAGATGAACCACACTTGTTGGTTCGAAACGCGTCGACCAAAATCTTCAATGTGATTTCTTCCAGAAAAAAATATTTATACATTAAGTGTATGGTACTTAGACAGTGGAGCTTCATTCCACATGACTGGTGACAAGGAGTTATTTAGTGACCTAGAGGAGAAATATATCTAGAAGCATATCGAGACGGGTGATGACAGGAAGTACAGTGTTACTGGATTGGGTACGATTACTTTTCAGAGGGAGCATGGGGCTCCACTCACTTTGAAGAATGTTATGTATGTGCTTGGGATGAAGAAGAACTTGGTATCCATTTCCATGCTTGAGGATAGAGGTTATGACACGATCTTCTCGAAAAGAAAGGCGTTCCTTCGACACATAGCCACGGGTCAAGTAAAGAAGACAGGGATTCAAGTGAAGAATCTCTATAAGCTAGAGGTAGAGGAGTGTGCTACTTTGAGCACAAAAGTAGAAAGGGTGCAGATCCGAGAGATTGGTGAGTTGTGGCATAGGCAATTGGGTCACTTGCATCATGGGGCTTTGAAGATCATGCAACAAATCTCCACCGGTTTTCCCAAAGGTACACTAGATTAATTTGATACATGCAAGGGGAATACTTTGGGTAAATATATGATGAGCCTCGGTATTGCAGAAAGAATATTGCAACTCCCAAGGCTACCGACTTTAATTGTCAACCCGACGTTCATACAAACTTAAGAGGTATCGGCATAATATGTGCAGCATACAATGTGTCCTTCCTTTGTTGTCATGATGTAATGGAGTGCATGTATTGAAATCAAACCCTAAACTTATTGCAGAAAATGAATTACTCGAAATGAAAACCCTAACCTATTGCAAGAAATAAAGTAGAAGGAAAGAAACATATTCTAATTACATAAAGATTATGAACTAAATGTAAAAGAAACCTAACTTAACCCTATTTATCACATGTGATGGTTTAAACTAACTGAGCATGGAATCTGATTTAGGCAGTATTAACTGCTGCATGCATGTGCTAATTAAAAATAAAAACAACTATTTTTCTTTATCTTTTCATTTTATAAATGCAAATGCTAATGTTTCCTTGTTCTTTTACAGGGGAGATAGGTGTGGAGGAAGAGGGGTATAATGGTTTTGATGGCTTGGAGGTCAAGTAGAAGCCTAATCCCAACTTCAATGATGATTTTTCTCAATTCGCGGTCAAAATAGGCCATTACAGAATTTCCTACAGGATGTACTTGTTCTCCTACAAGAACCCTTGTTTTATTACACGAACAGGCCGAAATCTTAGGACGTGGTTTATAAGGTGGAATGAAGCTTGGGAAAGGTGGATAATGGAAGAATAAGGCATGGTGGTGGTGGACACTACCCAAAAATCAAGCAAGGGCTTCAAGATGGGTGGATTTGCTCAATGGAAATGACAATTTTTTCTTATAAAACAAGAATACAACACACATTATTATCTGCATCTATCCACAAATTCATTTATACATGGGAAATATTTATTAAACAACAGAAAATTACTAGCCTAAAATCCAGAAATTCGAGAACTAGTGAGATAGTAAATCTATCAAATGCCTGACCTAATCAAGTGCAAATGCAATGTGGTAAATTTTGTTATTAAATAAAATGTTTTTGTGATCTAACACAAGTGGAATAAATTTGATTGAAACTCGTTAGCATGCTCTAAAAAATAGAAGAAATTTACTGTTCCTTGCTACAAAGGAGTTCTAGAAATCTAGATTTGGGAATAAGAAAACTAATCCAAGTAGGTCAATGGTTACTATGACCTTCCAAATATTTTCCAAGGATGAAATGATGCTTTCGATCCTGAAAAAGAAATTACATCAACCATTTAACCCAATTCTACAACAAGAAATCATTAATACTAAATGTAGAAATAGAAAGAAACACAAACAAAAGATGCACGTGAATAAGAAGAGAAAATAATAAAAACAAATGATACCAAAGGGCTTTGAGGCTCCTGGGATGGCCAAGCCCAAGGAAACTCAGAGTCCTATGGAGGAGAACAAGATTTAGAATCTAAATATGACACCAATGTTCATTATTTTCATCAATACCATTACATCCTTGCAATAAATGATAATGGAGCTGCAAAAACATGAATTCTCTCCACAATAAGACTAATAAAAATGCCCCTTGAGAGGAAAATTCGACTTGGTACTTATAAAAAATGATTAGGAATCATTCCCCATGAAAGGAAGAAGCTTTCCCCACCAAAATCCCTTGATTAGTGGATATAGTTCCCAATACTAGGAATTTGCATTAAATGGCAGGGAACACATTCCTAGATTTTCTCAATTATCGGAGTTCCACAATCTATGCCATAATTCCATAATATTTTGTTGATTTATTATTTTGTATTGATCCTCTTGTAGTAGAGAGCAAGTCCCTAAATTATCTCCTCCTCCAAATGTCTATAATATGCCTAATATTCTCATAATATTCCACAAAAATAAATAATATTAGTCACAAATATGCAATTATTCATAAACCTTCCTAATGAACACATTAAAGTTAAAAATACATTATCTAATGCAAAAAGAGAGGTTTAATGTGCTGAAGGATGGTTAGATGAGCCTTAATTTATGTTTAATATAGAGGCATGAGCCCTAATTTATGTCTAATTTAGAGGCCCATCATACCCCCCAACTGAAAGTGTTGTTCATCCTCACAGCAACTTAGTGACCTCATTGTGCCTCATTCATGGCCCTGGTGGCCTCTCTCTTATGCATTCTTGAGTCCTTTCTCTTAAGGATCTTGGTTGTAAGTTCCGCAAGGACAAGACCAAAAATCTATTTGCACAAATAAAAATCACTGTCTCTTGAGACCAATAGCTTGCCTTATTCCCCTTATTCAATATGGGTTCTTGAACATTTTTCAGTTTGGCAAGGTCTTCCACATCCTTTTCTAACCTTCTGCTACCTTGTTCCACCATTTAGATACGTCTGAAACCTTCAAAACATCTTTTAGGCTTTGGACAAAAACTAGAAAGAGATTAGAGACCTCTTGGAAAGCCTCTTTTCATCACTGTAGTTTGAGTTCTGTTTTAATGGTGAATGCCTCATTTCCTTTTGTTGCTTTCTTCTTCTCTCTTGTGGCCTAGATGATTGCCTAATGGCCCTCGAGTTTTCTATTTTTATTAGGTCTCTCTTTGTTGGGTGTGGAGCCTGATTATCTTCTTTATTTAGAGGTATCACCACATTGGACCATAGTTCGTAATGTGGCAGCAACGTCACCCATAAAATGTACGCTCAAGTACCATTTCATACAGATAACATTGGAAGATGGACAATTGAAGCTAGAAAAGATACACACTAGCTAGAATCCTACAAATATTTGTTTAGATATTCTTCTGGATTCATCGCATTAGGTTTATTTTGATTGACGTTTTGAACCAGCAACGGTGGTTCATCTTCAGGATGTGAAAGATCGCAGAAACCTAAAAGATAAAATCCTGCAAATATGTTAATGAAAGTTGTAACCAGGGAGAAATTGAGATTATACTCAGTTTCAATTGGTCTTCAAGTATGATGAAGAAGATGAGAAACAACCAGGTCCAAAGTGGAGTCATTGTCCAGCAAATGAAGCATTGATGGAGTTACTATAATAAGTCTCCAAGTGGGAGAGTGTTGGGTGTGGATCCTCATTATCTTCTTTATTTAGAGGTATTGCCACATTGGACCCCAGTTCGTAATGTGGCATCAATGCCGCTCGTAAAATGTACGCTGTAAGGGGGGTCCAAGGGGGGCGGCTACGATCCTTGGGACCCCTCCCCCCTGGCGAGGGATCGGGGGCAACACCGCCAAAGCTAAAAATAGATGTAAAATTTCCTTGTAAAATGTTGTAATTTTGTAGTCAATCTAGGCTATTCATTAGGTGGAGATTTGACGGTAGAAGTTATGTTTAATTTAGGGTTTTTTTCCCCCTAGAAGGCAACCCCTCGCTATATATGAGGGAGTTGTATTGTGTCTATGTAGATCTGTATTCTGAACAAGAAAGAGAGAGGAGATTGTGCGAGAGCAAAGAGGGAATTACAATGGATCTGCTATAGGTTGTATCTTTTCATTTTCATGGATAATATAAAAGGAAGGACTAACAGTTTCTCTGTGGACGTAGCCAAAATTGGGTGAACCACCTATATTTGTGTCTCTCTTGTTTGATGTGATTTCTATGTTTATGTTTCTGCAATATATTTTATGTGTTTCATTGCTCTGTAATATATAATTTCCTAACAGTTGGTATCCGAGCCGAAGGTCTATTTGGATGATAAACACGTAGGAGAGAAGTGTTCTTGGTTCGAGTGGGAGCAATGACAGAAGATGGTAGGTTTAGGGTCGAAAAATTTAACGGCCAAAACTACCGGTTGTGGAAGATGCATATGGAAGATTATCTGTATCAGAAAGATCTGTACCTACCATTGAGCGGAAAGGCAAAGAAGCCGATGAGTATGACAGACATAGAATGGGATATTCTTGATAGAAAGGCACTTGGAACAATACAACTGTGTGTAGCGGCGTCGATAGCCTTTAATATTTCAGAGGAAACGACAACAAAGGGTTTAATGTCAGTATTGGCCAAACTATATGAAAAACCCTTGGTCTCAAATAGGTATTTATTAGGAAGAATTTATTTAATATGAATATGTCAGAAGGTGGATCTGTTGCTGATCATTTAAATGAATTTAATACAATTACCAGTCAGTTAAGTTCTGTAAGGGTAGCTTTTGATGATGAAGTTAGGGTTTAGTTATTTCTGTGCTCATTGCTAGAAAGTTGGAATGGTTTAGTTATGGCTATTAGTAACTCTATCTCTAGATCTAGTACTTTAAAGTTTGATGATGTTGTCGGTGCAATCCTTAGCGAGGAAATGCGATGGAAAAGATCTGGTGAGACATCATATAATGCTTTGACTGCAGAGACTAGGGAAAGAAAATGGAAAGAGGAAAGAGCCCAGGATATCGCAGTAAGTCAAGGAAAGGAAGATGCAAGTTCAGATCAGGGATAGTGTGTTGGAAATTCGAGGAGAAAGGACACTTGAAGAAAGACTGCAAGTCTTAGAAGGGAAAAGAAGGAGACACACAACAAGAAAACAATCATGAAGCGAATGTGACAGGTGATGTTGGTGTAGCGGCAACAATGGATTTTAAATAAAGCCCACAATGGATCTTTACAACCCAACAATCAATCTACCGAACCCCTTGTTCTTATCGGAACCCAAAAAGCCTTTCAATAGGCGTAAAATATTTCTTTTCTCTTTCGAGACCCAATATACCCTTTAAACCATTCAAAACAGCGTTTGAATGCCTTTTCCAACAATTATATGTGTATCGCCGCACTTCCAGATTTGGTCAATCGGACGGCTCAGATCTATTCGCGATATCGGTGGTCGACAATGCGAGCTTCCAACTTCGGGTCTTTCCATAGTCCCGATGCGATATCTCTATTGCTATCGGTAGTTCGCAATGTCCCTTTTTATATATGTGTGTTCCGCTTCGATGGCCCGATGCGATGCCAATTGGCGATCGCCAGTCGCAGTGGTTGGAGGTCGCTTCCCGTAAGCGATGTGATATCTGCCGGACCTGATATCACTTCAAAGAAAATTTTATAATCCTTTGTGTCCGCTTTCCTTTGTAACGTAATGCAATATGGGAACACCACACCAGCCAATGCGATGGGGTTACACGGACCCGATGAGTCCCAAAATCAATCTTGATATCATTTTAAATCTGTTCAAGGGTTTCGCTAAGTATTTTTGCTCTGTGTTAATGGGATTTTCCGCTTGCGGACCCATGCTATGCTAGATTTGCCTTAAACACGAGAATTCTTGCGGTTAAGAATAAAAACACAGGGCCACAACCACTTCAATCGAATATATGGAAAAGAAAACACTCAAGCCTCCACGGGTTCGTCATATGATTATGCACACAACATTGATTTTATTTATAATATGCAGAACAACAGAGTCTCGGCCTTAGGCCAAATTACACAAGGAAATGACCTCTATTACACAAAATACAGTCCACACCCACACCCTGAGCTCTCACTCCACTCCAAGCCTCTCTTTCCCTACATTTTTCCTTCTTTTTTATTATTCAAATAATTTCTCTAACAATATCTAACAACAGTTTTCTATTTTTAAGAGATCTAACAACAATATTCTATCTCTTAGATCTCATGCACACCTATGCTAACAACTCTATCTCTAAATCTAAAATAATATACTCTCTCACTTATTACAATAATAAATTATAACAAACTATTTGAGAAGTCCAACCCTCTCAGTAAAACTGATTTTGACCCAACAGTCAATGAATTTCACCCTATTTAGCCACAACATGTGAACAAGTTTTCACATTGCTGGCTAATCCCGATGCTCCGGAGAAGAAAAGGCTTGTCCTTCAAACTTTCAGAACTTACTCCATATTTCTGTAGTTCCACTATTGTCAACCAACTGGAATCTTCCTGCTCCTTCCACTTGACTAGATACTGGAAATATGTCTGCCCTCTAGTTTTCTTGGATATTCTTTGATCCAAGATAGCTTCAACTTCTTTCTTGACTGCTTTTGGTACCTGTTCCTCCCAATCCACGGTTTGAACTTCATCATCTATAGCTTCATTCTGCAACTCGGTCTCTGCCTCTCTGAATGGATATAAGTCTGCAACATTAAAAATGGGGGATATTCCAATCCCTTCTGGCAACTCGATCTCATATGCATTGGTTGAAAATTTCCTTTTAATTTTACAAGGTCCTATCTTCTTCATTCTCAGTTTGTTATAATTTTTTGTAGGAAATCTCTCTTTCCTCAAATATGCCATGACTAAATCTCCTACTTGAAACTCCTTTTCTCTTCTTTTCAAATCTGCTCTCTGCTTGTATCTACTGCTGCTTTCCTCCAATTTACCTTTGACTTCTTCTTGTAACTTCTGCATTTGTTCGAAAAAATATTCAGCACTTGCACTCCTGGCTTCCTGTTTTCCCAAGTCCCTAAGCTCATATACTCCTCTCGGATGCATTCCAAAATGTTGACACCTAATCCGAAACGGATGGGTGAACTGGACAGTCATCAAGAAGATGAACTGATCCGTCATGTTTGTGTATATAAATGTGTGTTAGCTAATGAATGATATATCAGTTTTTCTCCCGCTCATTCTGGAGTTACCCTGGCCTGACATGGTATCAGAGCACAGGTCCCAGAAATAGTTGTAACTCCTGCTGTCCTGAGAGCTGCTCAGTCCTGAGCACTACTCTGACATTGATTCCCTGGCCCTGCACGCTGCCTACATTGCTGAGTGATAGGCTTCTCAGAGAATGCCTCCCTGCCTGAAGACTACGTACCTGACTCCTCTGCTGGTGCCGCTGTCTGCCTTGATAACGCCTCGAATTGAAACGCCTGACAGCAGTAGCGCGTATCTGAATTGAAACGCCTGACATCAGAGGTATTAGTGCATATTTTGAATTGGTAACGTATGGTATGAAGTCTACGTACTGTTTACAAGTTTTCTGCGTACTGTTTACAAGTTTAATCATAGTTATGAAGTCTCCCTAGCGTTTCATCCACACACTCCTCACAGTCTCCCAGGTTGAATTCTCCCCGAAAATAAAATATAAGTGAGTCGAGTGTCCAAAGTGTCCCGAGTGGAGATCAAAATTGAAGCGAATTGATCCTTTGTAGGCAGAGCCATTTGCTTCCTACGCACCGAACTCAACGTAGTGGCACCTCTGTCGTTTTTACAAATACAAAATCGTATTCAAGCAAAGTTCAAACTGCAGTGTCTCGCAGAAGAGTCCTAGTAAACGTTATACAGTCTAAAATTCTTGAGAACCCACACAAATTCGGCCTATTGAACAGCTTTCAATGTCGTGCAATCTGCATAGATGGTGTTATGAGGACATACCCATCATAATTTGATGCGTGTGCTGCTGCTGCGGATTTGGAGTTCCTCATGGATGGAAAGACGTCCTTCGTGGCTATCAGAAGTCTTTTGTGCGGAGAGTTTTAATAGGTGGTCATCTGAGTCCTGGCCTGAGCCTCCCGGAAATCCTCTTTTACTTCATTTTCAAGTGTCAAAGAAGGCTGAGTTTTTTGAAACCAAGCTTTTCCAAAGTGGGTCTTCAGCTAAGCGGCTGTTTGAAACATCCACGAGAGCTACATCAAATGTATTCTCATGATACAGAGGAACGCTTTAATTTCTGTAATGTAGATGAAGGGTTGACTATTTTAGCAGTTGCTTCTGAAGTGATGTATGTGATTGCATGGAGTCATGAAGTTGAAATGTATGCATAGCTGATATTACTAGGACTGATATCGTTGATATTGTCTCTATCTTCAAGAGGGATATCTGATATCTGCGTGAAATCATCACTATACAGTAGCCTATTTTATCCTTGTTCCAAGAAAGATTATGAAAGTGATGAAACAAAGATATATATGGTGATATAAAGCAGATATATATATATGGTGATTTTTGCAGAGATATATATGGTGATATATGTAGCAGAATTTTAAATGATTTTTTTCTCCATATCAAAATCATTTTTTTAAAGCAGCCGAAGTTTTTTAAGAGCAATTTTTTTTTTTCGCCATTAGAAGCATTAATATATCAACAAGAGTTTTTTATATCAGCAGAAGTAACCTTTTACAGAATGCATTCAATCATCTCTATGATAGGAATAGTTCTCACTGGCAAGGAGAACTATCCTGACTGGTCCCGGATGGTACAACACACCCTCATTTTCAATGAGCTGTGGAAAGAAGTGTGTGTCGGAGAAGGAGACAGTGACCCAGAAAAGCCTACATCAGACAAAGAGCTTGCCATCTGGGAAAACAAGAACAGCAAAGCGTATGCATTAATAGCAGCGTTTGTAAATAAGGAGGTGAGTTGTCACCTTACAACATGTTCAACTGCCTTTGAAGCTTTACAAAAGCTGAAAGAGCTCTATGACTCACATTCTGCACTTGAAGTCGTCCAACTTATGATTAAACTCTTCACTCTTGAACTGCAAAATAATGACCCTCTTACTCTTGCATCTGAAATAAAATCTATAGTGCATGATATCAAATCCACTAAAGTTGAGCTAGATATATCTCTTATTGCTTTTCTCAAGGCACTGTATCCTACATACTCCAATTATCTTGAGTCTTTGCAAGCAAATGGAAATCTCAAGGATATAACCTTTGACTCTCTTGTGAAAAAGTTTGCTGAAAGAGAAAAAGCCTTTGGAAAGAAGACAGTCCCTGAATCTTCTTAAGAGACTGTATGCATGGCTAATAAAGAAAAATATCCTGCTCAAGATTCTACAAGAGGAAGAGGTGGACGAAGAGGAAGAGGAAGATACTTCAGAGGCAGGGGGGGCAGACATCCTCAAGGAGAAAAAGTATATTTACATTGTATTCGCCGCAAAAGAAATGGATCACATGATGCCTCTACATGCAAGCTACCATGGGACAAAATTGAGCAGAGAAGAAACCAACAGAAAGGTAAAACTGATGATACAGACAAAGGTAAAGCACCTGAATCCGCTCACTATATTTAGGCACAATGTAACATTGGAGTAAATGAAGATTTGTTTAACACTTCACTTGCTTCCTGGAAAAATGACTGGCTGCTTGATTCAGGAGCAACCTGTCATATGACTCATAGAAAAGACTTTTTTGAAGATTTCACTGACAATGTTGATGGAGTAGTTTACTTTGCAGATCAGTCAAAAATCAAGCCATCAGGGCTTGGCACAATCAGGCTTAAACTGCCTGGTCTCCCAGACTTTCTTCTTGATCATGTTTTATATCTCCCACAACTCAAGAGAAACTTGTTGTCCTTGGTCCAAATCCGCCAGCAAGGTCACTCCATTCATATGTTTGATGGCAAGCTTGAGGTGAGAAATCATCTGATCACTCACTTGTCATGAGGGGAATAGAAGAAGAAAGACTTTTCAAATTGCAAGGAACATCTGCTCATGCACAACATTTCTCATATATTTCTCATCATGAAGAAGTTACACTTCCATCAAGTTTATTATGGCATGCTAGATTTGGACATTTAAACTATGACAGTCTCCGTTTATTGAAGAAAAATGGTGTTGCTGGTTTGCCTACAATTCCTAGAAACTTAAGCAATGTGATGCTTGCATTCTAGGAAAGCATAGCAAACAGTCCTTTCATGACTCACATTCAAGAGCACATAGGAAGCTTGAACTTATTCATTCAGATTTATGTGGTCCAATGGCTGTTCCTTCTGCAAATGGAAATAAATATATCATGACATTTATTGATGACTACACCAGAATGTGTTGGGTTTATTTATTGAAGAACAATCTGATGCTTTTCAAACATTCAAGAATTTTCATAAATGGATTGAAAATGATGCACAATCTCATATTGGGTCTATTTGCACTGATAATGGAAAATAATACACATCAAATGAATTTTGAACATATCCTTCACCAACATGGGATCTAAAACATCAAACCAATGTGCCGTTATAATCCCCAACAGGAATAGGTGTAGCTGATAAGAATGATAGAACCAATCTTTATGGTACGATCCATGCTTTTTTTCAAAAATGTAAAGATAATGTTTGGGCTGATGCTGTTCTATGTGCTGCATATATAAAGAATAGATGTCCATCTAGTGCTATAAGAAACAAGACTCCTTATGAATTGTGGTATGGACATGTTCCTTCGTTAAAACATCTCAAGATTTTTGGTTCCACCTGTTATGCTTTGATACCAAAGGTACATAGAAACAAACTTGGTGCTAGAAGTCGTAAGTGTATTTTCTTGGGGTATTCAAATACCTCCAAAGAATACCGCCTCTATGATGAAGAAAATGAAAAGTTTGTTATATCTAGAGATGTAATTTTTCTTGAATCGTCCAAATCTGACAATGTTGTTGAGCGGAAACTTGATCGCTTGGATAGATTCGCAAAAATGAAATCATTTCAAGAATTTGAAATTCAGATTCCACATCTTGAAGAGGGGATTCCTATACTAGATCAACATGTGGAATCTTCTTCTGAAGAATACTCTCCCCCGACTGAAACTCCAACA